>BMAC01000942.1:141064-161392 GCA_014905375.1 Phtheirospermum japonicum
TTTTTTCTTGTGTGTGTGTGTGTGTGTTAAACAAAACATTCACTACCACTTTTCAAACCACCACCACATTTAAAAACATCATTCGTTATTGGAGGGACAAAACTTATCAACCGACACTATACACCACGTCATCATCGACGTCACCACAACACCAAAAATCAATTAATTGCAACACAAATAAATCCACATACATTTACACAAATAAATGACCTAAAATAATTTAAGAATGTGACATATATGAAGCCATGATATATTCAAACAAAATAGTATTAAAAATAACTATGATAAATCATAGGGTTCTAAATAATTCTTAATTCGGCCATAAAACTCCAATTAAACCTAAAAATAAATAAATTTTGCAATCAACCTTAATTATATAAATAAATACAACTCAACCCTATTTTTTAATTTTTTTTTCTAATTAACCCTATTTTTTAAAACAACCTAATTACCTTAATAATTACAATTGAACTCTAATTATCTCCTATTTTTGAAATCAACCCAAATTTTATCTAAATAAGTAAAACTCAACCCTACTTTAAAAAAAACTAATTAACCCCTAAACAATCATAAATATTAAAATCAACTCTAATTATCCACATTATTACAAATTGAACCATAGGTTTTGAAATAATTTTTAATTAACCCTTATTATTTAAACCATCCTTAATTAATCTAAAAAAAATAACAATGAAAATTAACTTTAAAATAATTCACAATTAACCTAAAATTACCCTAAATTTGAAATCAACCATAACTATTTAAATAATTATAAATTAAACCCTAATTTTTGAAATAATTCTTAATTAATCCTTTATTGTTAAAGGCAGACCTAACTAACTAAATAATCTAAAAACTAGAAAAATTGCCTAAATTTGGCATATGAAGGCGGCATCAAGCGGTGGTTGCGCCGGCCCTTTAAAATCTAATTAATTTTAGAATAAAGAAAAAAAATATTTAAAAAAAGAAACTACAAATAAGAAATAATAATATATCTACTTGGGAGGTGGTGGTTGTAGTGGCCGAGGTGGGGTTGGGTGGCAGTGGTGGAGGTGGTGGGTGACAGTCGGGGTCATTGCTATGGTGGTGGTGGGTCGAAGGCGTCGGAGGCGATGGTGCTTGTGAGTGGCGGTGGGTGGAGGAGTGAAAAGAGTGAGAAAGAGGAAGAAATGGGGCAAACGGGATCTATGTGCCCTAATGCCCCATTTATACCAACAGATACCGACGAGCAGTAGAGAATTTTTTAAAAAAAAAAAATTATAAAATCACCGATGGACTTTGCCGTCGGTATAAAATGTCGTCGATGGCCGTCAGTATATCCCTTGTTAAATTATGGCGCTACTACTTGGCATCATAATTACCGACGAGGCTGTCGACGATATATGTACCGACGGGCATGACCCTTTTTTTAACTAAGTTGTGACGCTTTTATTAAAAAAAAAAAAAAAAAGAGAGAGAAAAGAGTCAGAGCAAAACAATAAAAATCGAAAATAAAAAAACTAGCGTTTCACAAGGAATCCCCGCTTAGGGAACTCTTTGAAAAACTGTGTATAGGGGTAGAATCTTCCTTTTCATCAATCTCCGTTCAAGATTGTCTAGAAGCGATACTCATAAGGTCAAGGGCAGGAGAGGATTTTGTATCGTCAACAATGAAAGGAGTAGAAGACTTCTCTTGTACTTTTTTTTAATTTTTTTCAAGTAATTCCTGGGTACGTCGATCAGTGGCATGTTTTTGAAAAAGAGGGTGCGATGTTGGCAACCGATGTCCAAATCATCCACTATATGTCTTCTTCAAGTGCAAGATAGTCTCTTGAAATATGTTGCGGCGATGAAGAAACCTTATCCGAAGAACCCATGTTCACCTTATCAACATAACCCGTGCTTAAAGAAGTTATTGACGCGGAAGTTGACGGAAGTTTCTCGTAAAGCTCAAGCTGTCGAGAAGGGTCACAAATACTCTCAACCGACCTGTATACGATCGAATGATTCTCCCTACAAATATGCGTAATATGTTGCTCACCATGGTCCGAATCGCTGGTTGTGGCAGGCAGTAGCGCTGGACGGATGGCTCCATCGGGTCGGTTAGTCTTAATATTATCCGTGGGGGGAAATCCATGGTGATCCTTCCCCACCAAAACGGACGCAGTAGCATGAGCAGTAGAGGATTTAGGAATAGGGTTCCCAAGGACGAGGGATATAGGAACAGACCTCGAAGGATGCTCCTCGGAAGGATGTGCCGGAGATCCCATGCAACCATCATCAGACTGTAACACATTAAAAGCGTTAGAGGTCGTTAAAGAGTTATCAATAGGCTTTTTCACTAATGAGCGGTAATCCTTTTGTTGACGGCCTTGTCGATCGAGAGAATCAGAGCGTCAACGGGATCTTCTAGAATTAACCGTATGCCGATCATCTCTATCAACTCGCTGAGAGAAACACGTGACCTAGAGGAAGGATAAGAACCAACGAGATGCCCAACAATTTTACAAGAAGAACATGAATCTGACAGATTTTCGTAACCTAATGAAATGTATCCACATTATCCTTCACGCTCAATCATAATAGTTTCATGCAAATTGTTGTTTAAGTCTAATTCAACCAAAACACGAACAAAATGTCCAGCTGAACCATTAACAGATCGTTCATTGATTTGCAAAGGTTTACCAACAACACTAGTAATATTAAGAATGAAAGAACGATCCAATACTCAATCGGCAATCCATAAATACGCAACCAAACCTAAGACGACGCCGAGAGGACCTTGTAAGGGTTAAAGTCTGGGGTCCACAGAAAGAGACGAATGGAATACGAGCCAAGTTTCCAGGATGGTTTCGAAAGAGCACGATCTCGATCTTTAGTCATGGAAAAAGAGATGCTGAATAACCCTCACCTAAAGGAACAAAACTCCATGGTCCGACCATAGCCCAAGAGACTTTCAACGAGTTTTTGAGTTCATCGAGCAACAAAGGTTTAGATCCTTTAGGTTGCAGTAGACGGCCAATAAGGGACCCGCGTAGCTTCGAAACACGGGTTTGGTAGAGTCGGTAATCCATATTCATTGCCGGTTTTCCTGCAGTGTGCGACCTAGCACATAGTTTACTAATGCGTTTATTGGTTAATCTTCCATCAAATAACATGTACCTCGGAAATATTTTTTAGTATCCATGTTACGAAGATTTTTTGCAGGAATCTATATATTCCAAGAATTTAATTTGCACTTGAGAACATAATAATGTGTCAACAAATATAATAACCACAATTTTGTCTCTCTAAGACAAAGCAGTGGTGTGCAGTCTTACAAGAGAGGAATAAAAACCATCTTTCATATTGATCAGCGTGTTGTGATTCCCTTTCTCCAGAATGCCTCCGTTTTTAAAGACCACAATTACGTCCGCGCCCCTGATCGTCGATAACCTATGCGCTACTACAACCGTGGTCCTATTCAACATTACCTTGTCGAGCGCGTCCTGAACTATTTTCTCGGACTCAGCATCCAATGCGCTCGTAGCCTCGTCTAACAGTAGTATCTTCGGGCTTTTCACGATCGCTCGGGCGATGGCCACTCGTTGCTTTTGACCGCCGGATAGATGGACCCCACGTTCCCCGACTATCGTGTCATATCCCTGCAATTGCAAACGAAAGTAAAACATCGTGAACTGTAAAAGGTAAATTATACAAAACATTGGCCTGATGGGCCAGCCCGAGCCCATCAAGTCAAATGAAATAACCGGGCCGGGCCTGGGATATTTGACCTGTTGCAATCCACTAATGAATTGATGTGCGTTGGCCAACTTTGCTGCATCTATAATCTCGGCCTCGGTCGCACTTCCACCTTTTCCACTGGCAATGTTAGATCGGATCGTGTCGTTAAACAAGACGGGCTCTTGGCTCACAAGGCCCATCTGCTGCCTTAGCCATTTCAAATTGAACTTGTTTATCTCAATCCCATCAAGTGTGATATGACCAGAATCAGGGTCGTAAAATCTTTGAAGTAACGAAATCACCGTTGATTTCCCGCTCCCACTCTCCCCGGCCAGAGCAACTATCTGAAAGTCATTATTAGGCTAACACCATAAATTATTACAATTCAACCAAATGATTCACAACAGTATAACTTACAAGTACACTATTGACATTTATTTTCATTTTTTCATGGAATATGTGAGATTCTCACCTTGCCACTGTTAATAGTCAATGAAAGATCCTTCAAAATTCGAATGCCCGGCCTAGTTGGATAGCTGAAGTCAACACGCTCGAGTTCGATTTCTCCATCGACATGTTCTAAAGTCATGCCCGACTCGTCACTAGGGTCAATCTTTGATTTCCTCTCTAAAATGGCAAATACAGAGGCAGCCGCGTTTTTCGCTTTGCTTGAATCCAGAGCAAACGTGCTCGATGTAGATATAGCAATTGCCACCATGGTCAGAGCATAATAAACCTGCATTTTTTTATTTGATTAACACCCACACCCACACACACACATGATAATGAACGCGTGAAATATATACTTACACGAAAGATATCTGAAGTGGTTATTTTCTTGTCCTGAACAAACCGGGCTCCTGCGTAAAAAGTGGTGGCATAGACCAAATACAACATGCATATAGATAAACCGAATCCTATTCCGCTGATTAATCCTTGTCTCATCCCGTTCGTAGCTGGACCTTCGCATTTCTTCTTGTACGTCTCTATAATCCTCTCTTGGGCACAAAACGAAGCAACCGTTCTTATATTACTAATAGCATCGTTTACAACTTGACTTGCTTCCTCATACATCAACTGCAACCATTTAAAATCTTATAGTTTACCGGCAAAAATGATTTTGTCACTAAATTTTACAATTAACTATAGAATATCCACGGAATAAAAATTATGTTTTCTGTCAAACTATACCAAACAATTACCAAAAATCACCGGCAGTTTTGCAATTTATCGACAGTTTAAGATTTTAATTATTAAATATTTTCCGATAAATTATTTTACCTAAAATTTACAGTTTCCCTAACATTGACCTACATTTCTTCTGTATGTAAATTGACATTTACTTGTAGTGTAAATCATTCCAGCTAATTTGAAATATTTTTAAAAACTACGAATCGAGAATTGTGGTTTTAAAATTACTTTTTTTAAAAATGTACCTTAGCATCTCTACCGAACCCTCCAACCGACTTCATTTGCGCGTACCCATTAAACATAATCAGCGGTATCATCGCGAACACGATAAGCGCCAGCTGCCAGCTCGCCGCGATAGCTATACCCAACCCAACCACTATCGACGCCACTTCCTGAACGAGCTGAGCCAGAGCATCCCCAACCAGAGTGCGAATCAGAGCCGTGTCGCCAGCGAGCCTCGCCCCTACCACGCCGCTCGAGTTCTCGGGCTTATCGAACCATCCTATCTCCATGCTAACTACCTTCTCGAAACACATCAATCTAATCCGGCTTATCAACTTTACCCCGGCCATGCTGAACAGGTATGCCCTTGATGGGTACGCGATTAACGACAGCGCCCCGAGAACGAGAAACATCAGCGCCCAGAACTCCGAGTCCTTTTTAAGTTTTTTCGGCGGCTCGTAGAAGGTTTTGATCGCGATGGAAACGAGCAAGCCGAAGGCGGGAAGTATCGCGCCGGTCAAACAGGCGGATATGGTGCCCGCGAACAGGGCGGGGCCCTCGGGCTTGTTGAGATGGGCGAGGCGGTAGAGTGAGACTTGCGGAGGCCTTTTTGATGTTTCATCGGAAATGGCGTTTTCTGATCGAGGCGATAGTGAGCTGAGAGAACGCGCGTCGGGTTTTATCGTAATATCTGACTTGTTGTGTTGTTTGTCGTCAGGTTGGACGCTTTGATCCGTGTGTTGATTGATTTCTTGAGAGTGTATGAGGTTTGAATACACACCGTGAGGATCCTTGAGTAGCTCATAGTGTGTGCCTAAAAGTCAAATCATGCAGCAAAACTATTCAATTTTCCTCCAATTTGGCTGATCAATAATTCTTCAGAAAGAATGACGTTTTGTCGAAATTTTCAAGACTAAAAAGTAATTTTTTCCTTACCCTTATACGGTTGAACCTATTAATTCATCTACTGAACGCATAGAGCTGTTGATTTCTGGCCCGGCCCGGTTCGTTTTGGCTCGATGGTCCGGGCCTGGAAATTTCTTCTATTTTCCAGGTACTGGCCATAAAAAATGGTGACCAGATAAAATTTGAGCCCGGATCAATTTTTCCATTGTCCGGCCCGTCCATCACGCTAGCTCTATTAATTATTATGTACCAACTAACACTGATACCTATATATAAGGTATTTTAATACTTTCATTCATATGTATTTTTTTTTCCTTAAACGACACTTAAAGTGTGAACTGGAGGGAGTAATTTTCTTGAAATATTTCTGTACTTAAGTTTCCTAGTGGAGGAAAAATATTCACAACAGAAGTACATACATACATTTGAAATTGTACCTTTTTCAACAATTTTTCCTTGGTGAAGGACAGCAATCATGCTAGCATTCCTAACGGTGCTCAGGCGATGCGCAACTATGACGGTCGTTCGGTTTACCATTGCCTTTTCCAAGGCCCCTTGTACTATTCTCTCGGAGTCCGCATCTAGCGCGCTCGTCGCCTCGTCAAGAAGTAGAATTCTCGGGTCTTTTAGGATCGCTCGGGCTATGGCCACTCTTTGTTTCTGACCACCAGAAAGTTGAGTGCCATTTTCCCCGACCATCGTATCTAGCCCCTGTGCATGAAATAGGATATTTAGACGGTGGTATTTGAAAAATGAATATTTAGAAAACTGCCCCGAAATTTGCGGTATTTATTAAAAAAACTCAGGTAATTTTACAAATTACAAAAGCCACCTTTCGAGTTTGATTATGTCTTACAATTTACCTCAATTATTAGTTGACCCGACGGAATTTGATGACGTCAACATTTAATTTCCGTTAACTCAACTAAAAGGTGGGTGGTTTTGTAATTTGACCAAACCTCAAGGGTAGTTTTTGCAATTATCCCAAAGAAAAGGAAATTGAAAAAAAAAAACATGTTAGTAAAACTCACACCTGAGGGAGTTTGGCAATAAAATCACTAGCATTTGCCAGCACAGCTGCTTCATGGATCTCTTCAAGACTCGCTCCATCTTTACCATAAGCGATGTTATCTTTAATGCTGCCCGTGAAAAGCACAGGTTCTTGGCTAACTAAACCTATTTTCGATCTAATACACTTAAGTTGAATTTCTCTGAGATCGATTCCATCGATCAAAACTTGACCAGAATGCGGATCATAATATCTTTCGATCAAACTAATAACAGTTGACTTCCCACTTCCACTGTGTCCGACCAAAGCTGCGGTCACGCCACTTGGAATGAATAAAGAAAACCCATCGAATATTTGTTCTTTCGGTCTTGCCGGATAGCTAAAACAGACATCTCTCAATTCTATGTCTCCACGAATGTCGTTTAATATTTCTCCTTTGGTATCGTACGCATCTATGGTCGGTTTCCTGTTTATCGTCTCAAACATCTTGAATGCTGCTGCTTGGCCGGTGGCAAATGATGCTATGGAAGGAGCTGCTTGGCCAAGGGAACTAGTTTAAAAAAAAAAATAGTTAAAAAATAACTGCGGATTAAATTCGTGCGATGCAATTTTTTTTATATAGTGAGCTTTTGATAAATTCCATAGAAGAACTTACGTTGAACCTATTATCACTGCGAGGAGTACGGTAAACACTTGACCTCCAGTATAACCTTTGTGCAAGATCATTTTTCCACCGACCCAAAAACCCAAGCCGTAATTGCACATCATGACAAAAACGAAGAATCCATTACCTAGACCGATACTCAACCCGGCTAGGATATCGGATTTGTAAGAGCTATCGAGGAACTTTTTGTAGTCACCCACGGCTCGCTTCTCCCCGGTTAATGATGCGACCTAAACACAATCACAATCTACTACATTAAATTTAAAATTAAAAAAAAAAAAACACATACTTTTTGATCTGAAATTGGTTGTGTTTGCAAATAGAAGCTAACTAGTTGTTTTTTCCATCCAAAAGCCAACAATCACTTTTTTAATTGTTTAAAAACACTTCCTTATAATAATAGGTGATTATATCTATAACAAGAACATCATATTAGTAGTAACTCACAGTTCTGATGGAGCCGATTGTTTGCTGGACTACATTGGCAGCACCAACATACGCCTTTTGCGTTTGTTTAGCTATCTTGGACTTGACAAAGTACATCATCCCACTCGATGCGACAAGCAATGGAATCGACGTCAACATTACTAGCGTAAGAAGCCACCCTTTCGCAAAGGCAATCACAAAGCCTCCTAAGAACGAAGCAAACACTTGGACAAACTTCCCTACCTACACAATCATACACACATACAATGAGAATAAAACGTCACAAAACCCACAAACAAAACAATACAACATGTCAAGATAGAGTCAAAGAATTAAAACAACCTTCTCCCCAATGGCATCTTGAATGAGAATAGTGTCGCCTGACATTCTTCCAATTACTTCACCGGTACTTACTTCTCGGTCGAAGTANAAAACACATACTTTTTAAGGTAGTGATTTATCGTAATAGAAACAAAAATTAATTGAGAATCTGAAATTGGTTGTGTTTGCAAATAAAAGCTAACTAGTTGTTTTTTCTATCCAAAAGCCAACAATCACTTTTTTAAGTGTTTACAAACAGTTCCTTATAATAATCGGTGATTATATCTAGCATGAACATCGTATTAGTAGTAACTCACAGTTCTGATGGAGCCGATTGTTTGCTGGACTACATTGGCAGCACGAACATACGCCTTTTGCGTTTGTTTAGCTATCTTGGACTTAACAAAGTGCATCATGCCGCTCGATGCGACAAGCAATGGAATCGACGTCAACATTACTAGCGTAAGAAGCCACCCTTTCGCAAAGGCAATCACAAAGCCTCCTAAGAATGAAGCAAGCACTTGGACAAACTTCCCCACCTACACAATCATGCACACATACAATGAGAAGAAAACGATACAAAACCCACAAACAAAACAATACAACACATCAAGATAGAAAGAATAAAAACAACCTTCTCCCCAATGGCATCTTGAATGAGAATAGTGTCGCCTGACATTCTTCCAATTACTTCACCGGTACTTACTTCTCGGTCGAAGTAAGCTATGTCTTGTTGAAGTATAGCTGTTAGGTAAAGACTCCTAATTCTTGCAGACTGCCTTTCCCCGGTAATCATCCAACAAGTCACCTCTAAGAAAAATAAAATAAATATAAAAACAGATATATCCTAAAAATTTTAATTTTCACTAATGACGAAGCACTTACGAAGAAATGCTGCGGCCCCACACCCGATAGCCAAGTAAACGTACTTAAGTGCTACCTACACAATTTATAACAAAGTTAAGCAATTAAGCAGCTGAATTAGCTAATTAAGTAGTCTTATTCCTTTTGATTATTACCTTAGATACCTCCGGTACAATTTGATTGCCTTGGGCTTTACCAAAGACATCTATTAACTCTCCAAAAATGAGGGCCATGAGCGGCTGTGCGAAGCCATTGCCGATGGCTGAAATTGTACCAACCGCCATTAGAACTCTGTCCAACGAATCGGCAAAGGAGAATAACCTGTAAAACGAGATGGTCTTCTCAAGCTTCTTTCCCTCGGGTTGACTTTCTCTTGCTGCGCCATTAGTTATACCAGATTCTATTTCCACGGCGTTTTCTCTATTTGTGCCCATATTTACAATCTTATTCCCTTGTTATATCAAAATGTTCTTCCAATCTGGTAAAAGTTTTGATTATAATTAAGCACCACTAAAATTGGTTTAACTGAATCTACCTAATGCTACAAGAAAAAACAGTAAGAACTTCCAAAAGTCTCAAAAATCGAATGATATTTAAATCGTGCCATCGAACACATATGAAAAAAATTAGATGAACAAGTGCAAATTCGGAGATTACCCAGAGTTTTTAAAAAAAAAAAATAAAAAAAAATCCACGAAGATTTCCCAGAAAACGCAGTCTTAATTTTATATTTTTATTTCTTACATAATGTAATCAATCAAACAGTTAGTGGGCATTGTAACTATTATGCTTTAGCAGAGCATAAGTAACATGATATGCATGATGAAGAAAGATGGAAACAAATGGGGAAAACAGATAAATAATCTAACTTTTTCTAGTCGCAGGTTTTAACAATAACTTACATGCAGCAGCTGCATTCGATCACTTTCTATTAATGAAAACTAACCTGCATTATTTGATTTAAACAGCTACATTAACAGAATATGAAGCACACTTGGCAAAAAAAAAAAGTGATGTGGCATCAAATATCAGGTCGGACATGCAAGGTATAAAATCTGGAGAATAGGTCGGCGGAATGGGATAATGAGGTTCATAAGAAGTTTAGTTATCAAGATCAGGTCGCATGGGCTTCTCAATATAGTTAAGAGTTTGCGTCGGCGCCAAATTCCCATATTCATGTTCATGAGGGGATGGAAAAGGGATTGACTGATTTTGTGGCTAGGCTTGTGACTGAGTTGTTACGGTACAGGAAACTAGCCATACACAACCGGCCTAATTTGTAGCTTCTAGTAATGAGTTTAATGTTGGTTTATTCGATGCTCCCTTGGAGGGTAGTACCTCAACCCATTTTGCCAAAGTGTGCATAATTATGATTATGGACAAACCTCATTTGTTATGTACCAACCCCTGTATAAATAATCATAATGTAAATGGAAAAGCATTAGGAGAAAATATAAAAGATAGACGAATGAGACGATAAAAATCAGAGTTCTCTTATTTACAAAAACTCCCTTTATATAGGTATCAATTACATGTTTCCATAATAGATAAAGATAATAAATACCTAAATTGTCCATCATCAGTTACTTGTTGATGAAGGCACACTAATTATGTTTTTCCTTCAACACTCTCCCTTGTGCCAAGTCAAAGGGTGAAATGGTGTTTTATTATTGCCTCGTTAAAACCTTGCCAAATAACAAAACTCAATGGGAAAAATAAAATTTGGTCTAAGAAAAAAGAGTACAACACACCTATGTTGAGACTCCCCCTAAAGTGTACACCTCTCTCTGATATGTAGATCTATCAAAAGAACTTTGAAATTCTCCACTTCCTCAATTTACTTGATTCTTTAGAAAGTCATAGTTGTTAGTTGTACAAGAGTTGTGATAATATTACTGTATTATCACATTTTTTTCAGTGATATTATCAAATATATGAATGATCATAACATCTATCGTAGATACTCACGAACTACTACATGTATGATAATGATTACTTTACATGAATCAAATGAGTAACCAACATCAACGATACTATTTGGTGTTTCACAGTAGGAAGTAAACTCAGCATTTTCTATAGGGATTACAAGACCATCTGCGGTCCCAATTATATTTATGAATGAGAAAAATAAACTCGTCCCAATGGTTTCTTTTAGGTATCAAATTACATTTTGATTTCATTCCAGTGACATTGCGATTTCTTGAGTTAAATAAAAATAATAATTTTGAGAAAGTAATATTTGGTCAAGTGTATTAGTAATGGTACAAAAATGCGCATATTGTACGTAGGTAGAGAATTTTATCTCCCACCAGTTCTTCGTCATTCCATTGACGAAATTGATATTTCCTTATATTTTCACTTTGACCAATCATATGAGTGCTAACATATTGCACTTATCCATATTTAATTGTCTGATCATCTTTTGGATATATGCAAATTGTAGAATTTAATATTCCACAAACTCGATTTTAGTTTAAAATCTTAACATGACCAAGTTTTCCCATGATGCATTATCTCAAATTAGAATTTCAAATAACTAGCGATATCTCTTATTTCATTAAGAGTGTATATTATGTTTCTTTCATCACATATACAATTATAATCGCAAATTTGAAACTTATTTTCTTTATAAATACGCAAGGGCATAGATTATCTTTTCACAATCAAGTAGTCACTTAGACGGTTATACCACATCCGTCTTCAATACATAAAGTGAGTGTTTCAATTTAATTGCAAATGCAATTCGTGGCTTAGAGTCACTTGCCTTGGCAATGAAAGGCCAGCTAGCATTTTCGTATATATATATATATATATATATATATATATATATATATATATATATATATATATATATAAATCACGATCCCCATAGAGATATGATGTAACCACAGGTATAAGCTGCATTCTCAATTCTTTGGAATTATAACATCTATTATGGTAGAGTACATATCCCCACAGTCAATTCCAGTTCGTATTGAGAAACTTTGTGCTTCAAGTATAGATTTGCATCTCATGGCTTTATTTAACTCATTGCGCTTTCTGATAAAACTTTGTTTATGTCATACAGGCTTTACACTTGGTGAGGTTAGCACTACCAGACCAAATACATGTCTTGTTGTCAGTGAATTTAGTTCTACCTGGATTAGTTCTTTAAAATTAGGTCAATTTGCTCGATATTGACATATCAATAGAGCGTGGTTCGATACTATTGAAGTGTAGTTTTTCGTTATTTTAGAAATAAAAGGTTTATTTGGCTTGGTATTATCGGGAATCGATTCGATTGAGGGAATCAAAGTGTTTGTAACTTGAGAAACGAAAAGAAAATGCAAATAAAGCAATTAACCTAAGTAAACTATCATTGAAATTGAAATAGCAAGTGGGTAGGATGCCTCGTCGTATGCCTCAAAATGTAAATGCAAAGCAATTATGGAAATAAGCAATAAAATGCAATGTTTCACCAAGTACAAGCATGCATGCACAAGGTAAAACTATGCATAAAATCCTAAATAATACAAATTAGTAAAAATTGAAAGCATGGATGTAAAGAGCAAGAAAATTTGACATGAAAGTTTAAAACTTTAAGGAAAATAACAAGTATCAAAGAGTAGATCTAAGATTTAACCTAAAACTATGCATGAAAATAAAATTGCAAATAAAGCATAGAAAAGACTTGAAATCAAGAAGATCTAAGACTTGATCTATGATCTAGATGTGTCACTCATCTAGATTCCATACCCAACTCTTAAGATCTAACTTGAATTCAAGGTGCTAAGACAAAAAGCATAACATGAAAAAAAAATGCATGAAACATATGAAATTGTGAAATTAAACGATCTAGGCCTCAATCTATGATCTAGTTGTGTCACTCAACTAGATTCCATGGATGATTCACAAGATCAAGCAACAATTCTAATGGCTAAGGCAAAACGCATAAAACAAATGAAGAATAAAGTATGAAATTTAAAGAAAGCTTACTAGAATTAAAAGGAGAATCCAAAAGTTTGATTGAAATTGCAGGGAATTAAAAATTCAAGGGAGTACTTGAATCCTTCTTGAGCTTAAATACCCAAGGCAAAGTTTGAAATTAAATTAAGAGAGAGAAAATAATCTCAAACCCAAGCTTGAATTTGGAGGAGGTATTTTTTACAAAATGAGAGTAAGGTTCTATTTATACAAGGTAATTAGGGGTAAATGGGTCAATTATGCCATATGAGATTGGATTTCCATATCTTGACCAAATTTGACCCCAAATGGTCAAAATAGACCATTTGGGTCGAGTTGGGCTCGATTGGATCGACAAATTTGCAAAGTGGCTCAGAGCTGGGCGAGCTGGATCGGTCGAAGTCGGCAGCCCTCGGTGGGCACGTGCGGGCATGACCGGGCGTTCTCGGCAGCATGCAGGCAGGCGAGCGCAGATGCGCGCGGGACTAGGCGAGAGTAGCGCGCAGTCGATCAACTGGCTCGGCAGTCGATCGATTGCTCTCGGCAGGACGGGCGTGGGCGGAAACAAACTGCCGAGCAGTCGATGCAGCTCTCGGCAGTCGATCGACAGCGATCGGCAGTCTCGGCAGCTGTGGCTCGCAGGCGTGGGCAGGCGCTGTGCGGACACTGGGTAACCCAGTGTCGTATCACGTACCCAGTGTCAGCCATAATATTTCAAATCGAGCCCCGATTCCGCTAAAACTCCACTCGTAAGCCCATACTCGACCATATCCAAACTATAATACTTCAAATACTTAATTTAAACATAAAATTAATTAATTATGATTAAAATAACCATATTAAGTAGAGAATCAATAAGAAATAAGAAAACCAACAAAATGAGAAAACAAACGAAAAACCTAATAAAACTCGATTCAAAAACTAAAGTCAACATAAAGTCCTAATTCAAAACACGAGAAAAACACCACAATTACATGCAAAACAACTATCATCAATGTGTGTGGAAGATCTTTCCATCAACTCATATAAACTCACATTGTACATTGAGATTTCTTTATTCTCTGAAATCATATTAAACATCGGAGCGTCCTCCAGTAATGATTCATGGACATAAGTATAATAAGAGATAAATCTTATGAGAGTCATTATCTTCATTGATGATTAATTGAATTTGTGTCATACGTGCCCTCTTATTCCTTGGGCGAGTATTGATCAGTGTTCTAAAAATCGTTAGGCGGCTGCTAGGCGCCAGGCCAGTGCCTAGCGCCTAGAATGCCTAGGCGGGGCCTAGACGGGGCCTAGGCGGAGCCTAAAATTTGAGCATAAATACCCTGATTTATAAAATTACATCCAACCATTTAATAGTTCAACATACTACTTGCTACACAATAAAATCTATGACAATTCAAAACTAAAAGTAATGATCACAAGTTATAATTCACAAATTTAAAACTATTGTTCAATTCAAAGTCCAAGACAACATAGATGCATAAGTTCATTAGTCAAATAACAATACAATAGTATACATTACAAAATCAAAATAATCAAAAAATAGGCCCAAAAATGACGTGGTTTTAGGCCAGAAAATATTTAAAAAAAATACTTGTCTGGCGCCTAGGCGTCGACTTGGGCGCCGAGAGCTCCTAGGCGGCGCCTGGGGCGCCCAGCGATTTCTTTGGCCGATTTTCGAAAATCGTAGGCGGATTGGTGGCGCCTAGCGCCTAGGCGGGCGCCTAGAGCGATTTTTAGAACAGAGGTATTGATCGAACCAAGTGACCTCCCCCTATTCCTTTTGGGAGTCACGACCTCAACCACACCTCCACTAAGTATGGTTGCAATGTCTTAGTTTGAGACATTGTGCCCTTTATGGGGACTTTTAACCTAGCCGACACATTTGCAGCTTGTATATATATGATCTCGTCACTTTATAAATTGAGTCTTCTATACTTTGAAAATCAATTGTTCACTTTAATCTTCTTTCACGTTACATTGTGAAATACGGGGATCATAATGAGACATAGTATGAAACTATTCCTGTCGTTCCATTAGAAAATAATTTTTCTTATCCCCCCTAATGACGGGAAGATTGTCTATTTGAGTGACAAATTCGTTAATTTAGCGATAAAGAGATCGTCTGTCAAAGGTTTCAAATATATGATGATTATTGGAGATTCATATCCAACATAAATACTTAATCGTCTTTGAAAACCCAAAAATGCATTGTGGGTGCGCAATAGGCACATATACTACTTAATAAAATATGCGTAGATATGAACTATCAGGCTTATATCCAGTTACCAACTGG
This sequence comes from Phtheirospermum japonicum, assembly GCA_014905375.1. Taxonomy (NCBI): domain Eukaryota; kingdom Viridiplantae; phylum Streptophyta; class Magnoliopsida; order Lamiales; family Orobanchaceae; genus Phtheirospermum; species Phtheirospermum japonicum. The sequence goes on from BMAC01000942.1 coordinate 156,617, forward strand.
TACGCAAAATATCTGATTAGCAGGGGTTCATAAACGAATAAGTAAGAGTTGCGTGCAATATTGCATAACCCTGTGCAAAGACAAATGAGTGCGCATAAATATTTTCTTAGTCACCATATATATTCCTTTTGACGGTGTCTTCTTTGAGACCTCATTGTATATGCACATTAGGTACAAGATCCAGTACATCGATCTTTATTAAAATGCAATAGACAATACTTTTGATGTAAACTCTCTAGCGTTATGATTTCGGGTGCTCTATAAGGGTGGTGAGTTCTCAATCATATTAAATGTGCTAGAAGTTTTGTAAATGCAACATTTTTATGGACAATACGTGCTGAAGCATCGACCAAAACTATAAAATACTTGAATGATCCGCATTTTGAATGGTCATGTCCACATGTATCACCAATTATTATCAATTATAGAATGAAATATTACACTTTGTATCTTTGGCATATGCAGGTCTCAATCATACAATTTTGCTAATGAATAGGTTTTGAAAAAATGAGTGATGTATCTTTGAGATATGAATGTATGTAGTGCTCTTAGTACTTTAGAATGCACTAGCTGTAATGTAACAGCATTTGTTATGTACCAACCCCTGTATAAATAATCATAAAGATTTTTAATAGAATTATAAAAATATTCAAAATTATTATAAATATTTTAAAAATAATTATAATTTTACCAAGTTAGTTTATGCGTAGAAAATAGTATCAGAACCTAAATTTATTAGAAACTTTTAATGTGAATATTCATCTATAAAAATGAATTAACATGAGTGTTCGAAATTTATTCATTTTAAGCGATACTAATATATTATTGGAGCATGTGCGAAACATTGTAAATTAGAATATATTAAAAATATTGTTGTTTTTATAGATACTTTCTTCATATGATACTTTTTTTCTTACTTTTAATTTGGGACAATTCCCGTTTACTCCAATAGGAAAGTATTTATTTCCAAAAAATCCATTGAAAAGTATTGATTCTCATTTACTCATTCAACTTCTCATTTAATCAAATTAATATATAAAAGTACAAATTTATCCTTACTAACCTCAAATAAGATTCATATTAATGCCATACTTCCATGTTAATTATCGGGCTCCGATCGAATTCCATACTACATCAATAAAATATTTCATACTACGTTGTGGAATTTTATCGAATTCCATACCACATTCAGAAAATTTCATACTACGTTGTGGAGTTCCGATTCATACTATCGAATTTCATACTTCATTCACAAAATTTCATACTACGTTGTAGAATTCCAATTCATACTACGAATTTCATACTACATTCATAAAATTCCATACTAAATTTTAGAATTCCAATTCATAAAAAAAATCCAAATTCAATTTCATACTACATTCGTAAAATTTCATACTACAAATTCCATACTACATTCATTAAATTTCATACTACATACATAAAATTCATAAAATTTCATACCACATTCATAAAATTTCATACTACATTCATAATTTTACACTACATCGTTCAATATCATATTAAGTTATGCAATTTTATACTATATTGTTAAGTTTCATATTAAGTTATACATATCAGGTTCTAATGCTCACGCAACACAAGAAAAAAAAATAGAGCGGCAGTCATGGTTCATTTGCTACCTCTGCACAATCTATATATATATATATATAATAACCGTACTGGCTATGAGGCAATTATTTTATCTCCCACTAAAACTATTTTCTTTCCCCAAAAAGAATTTTTTTTGGCGCAAAGCCACTTTTGTTGACTTTTCAACTATTTTTTTTTTTTAATTTAAATATCCCAACCACAATTATTGACTTTTCAACACAATTTAAAACTTCCGCTGATTTCTGTGTATAGCCACCGATTTTTGAATTTTATGCCAATAAATTAGGAAACAAGATTTTTATTTTTCTATTTTTTATCGTATTTTTCTAATGACTTTAATTCATATCCATAATAATATTCGATAGTCCATATGTTAATACATACAGTTTGTTACAAAAATTGTTTGATGCATTTAACTAAGATTCGAAGAATTAGAAAAATTAAATAAAATTTTTAACTGGATGAAATTAGAAAAAGAAATAGAGGAAGCAAATTAAATAAATTATTTAAAGTCCCAAATAAATAAGAAGAAAATAAAACAACAAAGCAAGAAAACAAATTAAATAAATTAATTACAGGCCCCAAATAAAAAATGATAAAAAAAAAAAAAACAAAGTAAGGAAATAAATTATAATACAGGCTCAAAATACCGAATTTGGCATTAATCATTAATCATTCACGTGCATGATATTTGTAAAATAGGTAGTTGATTCAATCCGATTCTCTTGAAGAATTAGAATCCTATAAAAGGTAAATACAATAAATCAGAATTGCAATTATACAAGGCCGATTATTTTTAAATTCAACCAGCCAATAACTAATGTTTTAAAAAATAAAATTAGGCAATAAAATAAATTTGATATAAAAAACGTAGTAATTTAGGCAACCAAACATTATATCGTATTTTCTTAAAATATCAGATTGAATTAGACTTTTTAGCTTAGTAAAAGATATTTAATATGTTGAAAATTTAGCAAATACTATTTAATTCCTTAAAAAAAACCAAAACTCTAGCAATCTAAAGTTGATTAGGTAACTAAATAAGTCGGCAGTTTTATTTTATTTATTTATTTATTCTTTAGATTCTTTAGATATTAGATTGTTTATTTGAGATTGATTTGCATCTTTTTGTACATATTTTTGCTATCGTTTTTGTATCACGTTGCGTGTGTTTCGCTTGCTTTTAGGTGTTTTAGGAGTCGAGTTGGCCGTTTTTCGTTATTTGTAGGTTTTCGTATTTTTGTACGTTTTATTATTAGTTTTCGTAGTTTTTCACTATTTCGTTTGGTCGTAGGACGTCCAAGCGGGGCCCGCGCTCGTTTGGGATCGTTGATACTCGACTCGGGAATGGACGGACAAGCAAGGAAGCGCAACGGACGAGGCTCGATTAACCAGCGGACGTGAAAAGAACGAGAAATCGAGCCGGGCGCTGGAATCCAGTCGACCGACTGGATGTTCAGTCGATCGACTGCCTACTTGGTCGATCGACTGAACCCCAAAATCGACTGGATTCCAGGGACTTTTGGCATTTTGGACGACGCAGTCGATCGACTGCCTACTTGGCGATCGATGCGGTCGATCGACTGGACCCCTCAAGATCGACTGGATTCCAGGGCTTCAGGCCGTTTTGACATCGCAAGTCGATCGACTGCCGACATGATCGATCGACTGCCAGTCGATCGACTGCTTTTTCAGTCGATCGACTGAAAAGCAGAATTTTTGAAGGAATAAGTAATCAGACGTCTTTTCAATTTGAGCAACTTGCAGCTGGGGACTTTCTTCTCCAAGGAAGCTCCCTCAATACCAGATGATATTTTTCCTTTCATTGTGATCAATTTTAATTCCCATAAATTAGTTAATTAGTAATAGATTAGTTAAGCTTTAGATCATCATTAGCTAAGTTGTTCAAGCTTGGTTCTAGATTTCCATTGTCAAGCTTTCAAACTTTTCTCTTCAAGCTTTTGTTGGATCATACTCTTGGTAAACTCTTTCCATTAATATAGTTTTATTTCCTTGTTATTTCATTTAATTGTGTGTTGATGTTTGATCGTAATTTAGTTGTTGTTTTGATCATCAAACCTCTATTTTCATCTTATAGCTTTTGAACTTTTGAACTTATGCTTTTAAGTTGTTAAGTTGTTTAGATCAATCTTTAAGTTTTTAAAAGTTTTATATAATCTTCCTTTTTAGAACTTTAATTTTTATTAAACTAATGTTGACTTTTTCAAATAAGCTAGACCTTGATTTTCCCTCCTTTTCCTTAATTTAAAATTATAAGCTTCTTTAGTTTACTAGTTTAGATTAATCGTTTTTAAATAAGCTTTAATTTCCTTTTCATCTTCAATGATTTTAAATCTTGTATTTCCATCTAAATCTTAGTTATAAAAACCGAAACCGAACAATGACTACTGCTTTCCTAGTTTAGAATAGTTAGTCGCTACCGACGATAAGAGCAATTAAGAAACCGACAAGCCGATAACATCCATCCTCGAGAGACACGACTCGGGAAAGAACTCGCCGCCCTACAACCGGCTCCGTACTCTTGCGGAGACGGATTCCGAAACTAGCGCGTCGAGAATTCGTCGATCAAAAATTTGGCGCCGTTGCCGGGGATGGATAAAAAGCCAATGGCGTTCTTAATTACTCTTATTGTTATTGTAAATAGTAGTTAATTAATTGTTTTACATTCGATACGCGTAATCTTTTTTGTTGTTGTTGTGTATGCAAGGTAGGCGATCGCTCAGACAGGAGTTGACTCCATTCTTGCCGAACCCCGAGAGGTTGCGACGAGACGCACGAGCCGCTTTAAGGCGAGACACGTCCGACGTCCCGTTACCTCCCTCACTATTATCGACGATAGCGGAACAAACTATGGCCACTCCGGTCGAAAAACCCGATGCCTCCTGCCCCTGCCCACGACAACCAAGGGGTTCCGCTCCCGCCATTATCGACCGCCCCACGCCGGCACCTCAAGCCGCGGCTCTTCAAGACCCACAACCCGTCTACGCGACGACGTTCGACCAAGGGGGAAATGGTTTTACGAACCAAGACCCCCAAAGTTCGAATTCTCAATTTCACGGGACGCCCTACCGAGGTCCGATCATCGAAGGGCCACCGTACGCGTATCAACCGCCGTTCCAAGCCCCGAGGCAATTTCATCAAGGT
>BMAC01000942.1:180380-190723 GCA_014905375.1 Phtheirospermum japonicum
ATTGGGGCGTACGCGCTTGGTGTGGCGACCTCCATCTACCGCTCTGGTATGTCAATTCGCCATACTCGGCCACCAGTGCGTGAGATGTGTGTGTTTGTGGAGAAGATGAGGGGAATGGAGAGAGAGAGAGATGCGCTTGGGCCGTCCTATTCTATAGGAGACAGAATTGGGAGAAATATATATTAATTTTAGGCCAATTAGGGTAATATAGTCAATTTAGAGTATGTTTTGGATTATACGGTGTATATATTACTTAAATGAGAACAAATATAAGTATTAGGATCATATGGTAATCAGTAGTTTAGAATCGGTAGTAAATGGGAATTTTCTCTAATTTTTACTAGTACTTTACTCGTGCCTTGCGCATTAATTCTTTACTTTATTTTTATCTTAAATAAAAATAATTGTATTAAAAATTGTATAACGTGATTTATAAAAGGATTAATATTAGACAAAATATACTTACAAATTATGAAAAACTTTATTTTACACAACATTTGTAATTTTGTTACTACGTTTATTCTCATCATCCACTACAAAGAAAATTAGGATATGCTGGCGGGCAACAAACTATCAGCATATACTGACGGATTGTTGACGGGTCACTATGCTGACGGGTTTGCTGACCTATACTTGTCAGCATTATTATAAATAAAAAATGCTGACGGACAAACGGTCATCAATTTAATTAAAATATAATTTATAATATTATAATTATAATACATATAAATTAGAATTATATATTTATAATTTTATTAATTATTTATAAAATAAAATATATAATTATATTAATCATATATAAATATAATATACATAATTAATTAATTAATTATAAATTTAGTTTACTTATAATATACATTTATAAATATAATATAATTATTATATATTCATATTATTTATAAATAATATTATATATTTATAATAATTATATATCAATATTTATATATAATATATATTTATAATATATATATATATATATATATATATATATATATATATATATCCATAATAATTATATATCATTATTTATAGAGAATATATATTTATAAATAATATATATTTCAAATAATATATATTTATAATTATTTATAAATAATTATATTTATAATATATATATATATATATATATATATATATATATACATATATATATATTTATAAGTAATATATATTATTAATAATATATATAATTATAATTATAATTTATAACTTAACTTACATATTTAATATATATTATATAAACTCTCACATGTAATCGACTTGGTGAAACGGTAACACCACTCCTCTATTTACAAGAGGTCGTGGGTTCGTATCCCACCCATGACATATGTGGAATTTAAATTGATGCGGGTTGTGGGTCGGGCTGGGATAGGCCGGACGGGTACGTTAATCCAGTCAGCACTCAATTTGCTGACGCCAAAAATGCTGACGGATCGTACCCATCAGCAAACCCGTTAGTAATCAATTTGCTGACGAGTTTACTGACGGATCCGCCCGTCAGCAAATAATATTTTTTTTTGTAGTGATCGATGATCAATATTATTATATATTTACGATGAGTCACTCTTGATATAATAACGTACAATTGGCCAGAACTAAACATTGGCTTATTTAGGAAAACTCTAACGTAAGAGAGAGATTATCCTTCACATTTGTTTATCGTCATGACGTATGATACGTGACTCAAACTTTTGTGCACCCCGTTTTAATAAATTAATTTAAAAGCACGTTAGTTTGCTCGCAAGAGTACGAGGTTACTGTAGGGTGATAAGTTTGACTCGAGTCGTATCTCTCGAGGAAACAACTGTTCGGTCCTTTCGATGTTTTTCTCAATTTATGAACTAAAATAAAATACACATACATTTGGGGTTTTAAAAGAGATTGATTTGATCATTATAACTAAAGCAATAATTAAACTAAAACTAATTAAACTAATTACTCTAACTAGATTATCAACTACGAGCAATAAATAATCTATCAATAATACGCAACCAAAGATTAAAACTAATTAACGAATCTAAGAGCATGAACGTGAGAAATTATTGCTAAGCAATGTATCATATTAATCTAAGACGAATAATTTAATCATAAATCGAACGCATAAATAAACTAAGGTGATCCCAATATCCAAAACTCAATCATGAAACAATTAAACTAATTAAAACTAGAATTAACTAAGAAATTATCTAAATAATTAGCTATGAAATTAACTAAGAGTTCAGAAAAGCTTATTGAAAACTAAGAAAAGCGATGAAAAGCTCCAGCTATTCCGGAGTTTGAACGTTGATCTTGGGCGAAGTTGGCTCCCGAACTCGAATTCGACGTTTTGGAGTCGTTGATCTTCAATCCTTGATCTTCGTCTTCAAATCTCGTTATGAGATGTGGATTATTGTTATTGTATGCTATAGAACCTTAGGAGGTGGTGTATGTGTCGTGTGTGTCCCTCAAAATCCGAAATATAGAAGGTTTATATAGATTTTGCATGACTTGGCGCATAAGAAACCCTAAAATCCGAATTTTGGGCCGTTGCGCAGGCGGTGCGTCGACGTAGCGTCGACTGACGCGTGCCGGTGCTCGGCGTTGGTGCTTCCTGGCGTGCGCGTCGGCTGGGCGGGTGCGTCGACTGGGTGCGTCGACATCGACGCTTCAGCAAGTTGCGTCGACGTTGCGTCGACAGTGGTGCATCGACATCGATGCTTCAGCAAGTTGCGTCGACAGGGCGTCGACTGACACGGAACATGGCTCGCGTCGACGGTCGCGTCAGTCGACGTGACTGAGCTTCTGTCTCCGTTTCTCGGTCTTTTGCTACTCGTTTCACCGGAAAGCTTGTTCTTCTACTCTTGAACTTCGAACTTCGTCTTTTATGCGCTAAACTCTTCCGGTTACTTAGCTGTAAGGTGAAAAACAACGAAATATCACCTACTCGCATCAATTACGAATAAAATACGGTAAAATAAGTCAGAACTATAAAAATACGGAATTATGCTTAAATCGTCCGACTTATACCAAAAACAAATAGAAAAACGTACTAAAAAGCTAATAAAAATAAGGACAAATCTACTCTAATCAACTACCCCACGCTTTATTGGTTTGCTCGTCCTCGAACAAACGATAATTTCAAAGTACAACAAGAATGAAAATCAGTTCAAGCAAAGAGTCGTGCTATGCTACATACATAATTTTAAAAATATAGGTACAAGTCACGCAACGTCAAACACTTGACCATTATTACATTGTCGCTTCAAAACAAAATCATGCTTCCTCACGAAGGATAACATATTTAAGTACGCTCAAAAGCACTCAAGTATTTTCTGCATGGGACGTGTATACACTCAAATCATACAATTATATGCACAATAAATAGGCACAGAAAATCAATCTCTTATCAATCGCAAATTAAGTGTGCTGTCTAAACTAAGAATCAGAAAAGATCTTCGCGGGTTGTAACGTAAGGCTCTTTGGACGGGTATGGAATATATAAGTCGTGTGGCTAACTCATGATCAAACATGATCAATAACTCACTCAACCTAACCTAAACACGAAGCAATGCGCTTCACCTCGTACAAAAGAAAAATCTCACTAAGCACTCAAAACGTAGCCTCAAAATATAGGCTATTTCCCAACTCGCAAACCGTAAAATCGACTTGAAGCTCAGAAACCACTTAATCACAACGCTATTGCCTCTTAAACATTAGGCTTCATAAAATAAATAATGAAATTCAAACCTTTATAAGCACGTAGGCAATTAATCAACACTATCCACCATCCTATTTTTTTTTTATTTCCCCTTCTATTATAATTTTTTTTATGGGGTATTATTCTTTTTTTTTCTTTTTTTATTTTTCTTTTTGGATGGTGGTCCTAGATTACACAAAATCATAAATTCCTAATAAAATTTCCAAGACACTTATAACCAATAAAAATACGAACTCCTACCCCACGCTTTTAATGGGTTGTAGGGGTCGTCTCAACAACACTCATGGCTTAAGGCATGGATTATTTGGCTATGATTGGCTCATTCGGAATTTATAGTGGCTAAAAATATATGTATATGGCCGGAATGGGTTTTATATGTGCCTTAACGTCATGTTCAAAGTCGACTACACACAGCGGTTTCAAAGAAATATCAAGACTGAAACTTATTCACGTACATGCAATGATGATAAACACTCAGGCTACTCGCTGGCTTTTTGCATGAAAAATTTTTGAATTGATGCTGCTTTTAAGATTTTATGAAATCAATTGCGTCCAATTACCATTTTATAATATATGATAATTTTGAAAAAATATGCACTTATGCACGCTCAAAGACGAAAACAAATAATCATACATAGTCAACTTTGACAGGCATGCCATACAAACACAATTATCGCGCAGGAATAGCAATTAATCATGTTTAAGCATATAATTATTACAGGCCAAGTATCAAATAAAATTACACAATTAATCAATACAAATCACACTCGACCACCCCCCTCTCTAAAAATCCGGGCAATCTCCTGATTGCCACAAATACATCAAAATCAAAAAGAGGAAGGAAAAAGAAAACATCCCTGAAATAATAGTAGTCGAGCCGCTACTCGTGATTTGTGTAATTGGCCACTTCTTCAACGTGCGCGATATGAATTGCCCTAAAAGAAAAAGAAAACACGCAAAAACAAAGAAAATAACAATATTTTTGGATTTTATATTTTCCATTTTCTCTTTTTTTAGATAAAGCATAAATAATAAAAATAAAGATACGAGATTAGAACTCGCGGGACTCATCATCCTCATTGGGGTTCTCATCGACATCCATGCTAGGTGTGGGGTATGCCGCCTCAAATCGCTCCTCGAGCTTCGAAATGCGAGCTCGCATCTTCTTCAAACTCCGACGATTTTGGTCATGGTTTGCATCAATCTTCTCGTCGATGATTTGGATCTTATCGAACATCTTCACTTGAAATGCCCGGTTTTCTTCAAAAAATTGGCTCCAATCGGGACTCGGGCCCGAAGTAGAACGGCGGGCTTGCTCCATATCCGCGTCGCCATCGTCGTCGTCATCGTGTAGTTGAGACGAAGATCCTCCTCTAGTCGACGACCTCACTCGGGATGCCGATGCATGCGTAAGAGGTAATGAAGTGGTCCTGAGTGGGCTAAGTCCGTTTGTGGCCGGATCGAACCCGAAGTAACGGGCGAGGCCGGTAATGTATGGCACAAATGAGAGAAGTGGCGACTTGCTTCCCGGAGTACCCTTGGTGACGTTGTAAAGCCCTAGCAAAATTAGCGGGTACAACCGGACTTGACGACCATCAACGAGGCATTGTAGAACATAAAGCTCGGCTTTGGTCGCGTAGGTGGCCTCGTTCTTGCATAAAATAATGTGCCCGAGGATCTTGTAGGCAACGTAAAGGGCGTCGTCTTGAATTTTCGAGCAAGGAAAACGCTTGCAATCGCCTGTATTTCCCCCGGTGATCATCCCCCCAAAAGAGGCTAAATCGAAGCCTTGAACTCCAACCGGGTGGTCCCCTACGGTCGGGAAACCGAAAATGTGGCCAAAAATCTCCTCGTCTACACTAATGTCATTCCCTCCTAGTCGACAAGTGAACGTCTCGTCGTTCCGGATTGCCAAAGTGGAGAAAAACTCGAGCATAAGCTCTCTAAATCCGGGAAGGTGCATTTGGGCGAAGTAACCACACCCAAGGCCATCTACATAACGCGAAAGTTCGGTGTGGTGTTCCGACCCATTCGAGGCCTCCTCCTCAAGTCCTTGGACGTTCAAAGTTTTATGTGTAGCAAAACCCCATTTTCTAATATTTTTGAACATGTCCCCTTCCTTTTTGTCGAAAATCGGGAACGGTGCTCCGAATTTCCCCGGGATATCTTTACATTTACCCGCTCGAGACATTATCACACAATACGAAATTGAACGGGAGTGAAAATTTTTAAAATTAGACCTCTTTTCTTCTTTGAGGACTTTTGTCGAACACTTGGTGTGCGTGTTCAACCAACAAAGAACTCAAACAATTCTAGCACCAAAACTTCCCAACGCAATCAAACAATGATTATATTGTCCCAAGATAAGTTTCAAGCGAAGTACCTCGTGTATTCGTCGTCGAAACGGGTGAATTGTCTGAATTTGCTTGAAATTGACCCAAAACCCTACTTAGCTTTTTTGGAGAAATAGCTTGAAATCTTCCCAAAATTCGACCTTGTTAGCGGAATTGTAGTGTGTGATTCCGGTTTTTAGCTTGTAGTGCATGGACTTAAACAAAGAAAATTGTGAAGAAAGTAAGAAACATAAAATTTAAAAGTTATAAAAGAAGGAAAAGTGAGAAGAGGGAAGAAAGGGCTGCTTTTAAAAGCAGTTTCCTGGGTTTTCCGCGGGTCAACCGAATATGGGTCGGGTTGGTGAGTCAAAACCCGACTGAAAACGCGTTCTGGGCCGGTCCGCGGGTCACGTCGACGCCGCGTCAGTCGACGCGACAGAACGAGAATCTCCTGGTATCAGGCGTCGACGCTGCGTCGACGCCGCGTCAGTCGACGCGTCAGAGAACAAATTCTCGGAACCTGGCGTCGACGCCGCGTCGACTGACGCGAGCATCCTCGGCGTCGACGCGGGCGGAATCCTGAGCGTCTTTTTCTTCGCTCGTTCGATCAATTCTCCTCGTCCGAGTTCTTCCATCTGTTCTAAACAAATAAAAACCAAAATAAAACAATAAATAAATAAAAATAAAATACAAAAGGATACAAAAAAGCTCGAGTTGCCTCCCGAAAAGCACAATATTTAACGCCGCTTGCTCGACGCTATTTTTTGTCCATTTAATTCCAACCGTACGGAGGATCTCCAGCATCCACCGAATTATGATCGATGTTCATCTTTCGCCTACCATGATAAGGTCTTAGTCTATGTTTGTGAACTTGAAAGGATGATTTTCCGGCCTCGTCATACAATGTGGCTACATCGTATTCGTCCATCTCGCTAATAAAGAATGGTCCGCTCCATGCAGCTCCATAATCAGCTGGGTCATATTTACGCTCATGATTACACAGTACCAAATCTCCAACCTCAAACTGCAAGTTTTTAACTTCCTTCGTGCGAACCTCTTTCGATTGCTTCTTCTCCCTCGCCCAATCGTCGAAATATGCCTCGCCCTTGTTCTTTTTGCATGAAAATTTAAATTTTTTGTTAGGGTCGAGGGAATCGTGACTTGGGCGACTTATTGGTGGTTTATGCGGTCGCTCCACATCGAAATCGTCTCCAAATTCTTCTATGATATCGCGCATGTAAATACCTAGTAACTCGATCAAGTCTTCTCCACTTAAGTGCATATGATCTTCAAACTCGTCGTACTCCTTGCTTGACTCGACTCGTTTATCCCCTCCCTCGGCAGAAAATCCGGCGTCGTCCCCGTCGCTCAGTTTGTTCAAAGTCGCGATTTCTCATAACTCGTTTACGCATGATGTAACGGGATCAACGAATGAATCATCCTCTTGCATGACAGGGGAGGGAGTGTTTTGAATATCTCTTAAAGAAAACGTCACTGTTTCTCCCAAAACAGTCATGGTCATCCTCCCTTTGTGAACATCGATTAGCGTATGGGAAGTAGACATAAACGGGCGTCCCAGTAAAATGGTATGCTCAGTACCTTCAGTTGGTACCTCGCCAACGTCCATAAACACAAAATCAACCGGAATTACGAGCTCTCCAACTTGTATTAAAACATCTTCGACTATTCCCAAGGGTCGTCGGGTCGAGCGATCTGCTAATTGTAGGTGCATGGTTGTCGGCTTTAGTGGTCCAAGATCAAATGCTTGATAAAGTGAATATGGCAGTAAATTTATCCCTGCTCCAAGATCTAACATTCCTATCGCTTTCTGTCCATTAGCCAACGAAATAGTGATGCAGGAACTTCCAGGATCGCGTTCCTTGGGTGGCAATGGCTTCTTAAAAATCGCGCTAACCTCCTTTGGTAATGGTACATATTGATTCGTCGCTAAATGTCTCTCTCTCGAAGCAAGTTCCTTAAAGAATTTTACGTAGGCGGGCATTGTTTTGATTACCTCCAAAAGTGGTAGGTTGATGTTGACATTTTTCAAGAGGTTGTATAACTCCATGAACCTCTTATTTTCTTTTGTCGGGCGCAACCGGCTTGGAAAAGGAACATCATACTTAATTTGCGTCGTCGATTGCTTCGGCAGTGGTGCTTCGTCTTTGCCAAGGGTGTTGCTCAGAATCGTCCCTTGAATGGAACCAGGCACGTATCTATTGGTGGATTTATATATCTTGTCTACTGGTTTAGGGACAAGTTTCTCATCTTGGTCCTCTATGCCATTGTCGATCTTCTTCCCACTGCGAAGGACGTGAACCGCCGACGCTTGCTCCGGTTGGCTTGGTAGCTTGTCTTTCTCCTTATTTGACCTAGCAATATCAGTTGTTATTTGTCCCATAGTTCTTTCCATTCTATCCATGTTTTTAGCTAGATCATGCACAATACCGGAAAGATGGTCAATTCCGCTCACCTTCTTCGAGAGTTCATCAATCTTTGCGTTCACCTTCATAAGTCCCTCTCTATTGCTAATCGTCTTGGCCACTTGATTTTGCTGCCAAACCAACAGCTGATCATTTGGTTGAGTCGCATTAGATGCCTTCCCTTGCGTATGAAAATTATTTTGTTGTGGCGGCACTGGTGGGAGCGTTAATAGTAGCCAGGCACTGGTGTTGAGTCGCATTAGATGCCGAATAGTATTGATTTAAGAATTTCTCGCTGATCATATCCCAATCAGTCAACGAGCCAGGCTCTATAATAGTAGCCATGACTTCGCCTTGTCCTTCAAGCTGTACGGGAAGAAAGTCATTTGTACTTCCTCTTGGTGAAGGCCATGAACTACAAATCGCCCCACTTCATCAACAAAGTAGTTTAAAAATGCCAAGGGGTCCTCATGGGCGTTTCCGTGAAAAGTCGGGAGTAAGTTAAGTTGGTGTGGTTTGATTTCGACTGCCCTTGCGGTAGGTCCAAGAACAATGGCGGGCCTAAAGGGTACAACCTTTGGACGTGCTAAATCGCGATGTCTTGGTGCTCGATCTCCCCTTGGTTCCCTAACTTGGTCATCAGCTCGCTCGTACTGGTGATCATGCGCGTGATGGTGCTTGCGCTCGTATCTCCTTCCAAAATTGTTTTGCTCGTAACGATGATCTTGATTCTCCAACCACTTGTTCACGTGCCTTTGATTGTTAACATAAGCATTATGCTCTTCGTTTTACCTCATATTTGCCATGTTGGGTTGGTGATTGACTATGTTGTGCTGCTGGTTAACTCCTTCGTTTCTCCTTTCGACTCGTCTAGTAGAGTGTGACTTGTTTGGTTCACTACCATACCCAGTTCGAATGGGGCGTGGTGGTGATCTCGGTGGGGAATCGCCGTTTTGAACCGAATGTGCTCCTAACATAATGTCGGGAACTTGATCGCAAGCAAAATCAGTTGTTGTCGAGGAATTGTCCTCGGGAATAAAAGCGGGCCTTGGTCTTGGCGGATTTGAACAGTGAATGTTGTCAATGAATGGTACAAGGTCGCGTTGAAGTGATCGCCTTCCTTGCATAAACTCAACAACACGTCAACGTACCAAATGGCAAAAACCAAGTGCGAAAATTTAAATAATAAAGAAAATAAAATAAATTAAAAAGAAAATGGAATGAAAAACATCTTAAATTCCTACTCGTTGCTTCCCCGGCAACGGCGCCAAAATTTTGACTCAAACTTTTGTGCACCCCGTTTTAATAAATTAATTTAAAAGCACGTTAGTTTGCTCGCAAGAGTACGAGGTTACTGTAGGGTGATAAGTTTGACTCGATTCGTATCTCTCGAGGAAACAACTGTTCAATCCTTTCGATGTTTTTCTCAATTTATGAACTAAAATAAAATACATATACATTTGGGGTTTTAAAAGAGATTGGTTTGATCATTATAACTAAAGCAATAATTAAACTAAAACTAATTAAACTAATTACTCTAACTAGATTATCAACTACGAGCAATAAATAATCTATCAATAATACGCAACCAAAGATTAAAACTAATTAACGAATCTAAGAGCATGAAAAATTTTGGCGGCCGTTGCCGGGGAAGCAACGAGTAGGAATTTAAGATGTTTTTCATTCCATTTTCTTTTTAATTTATTTTCTTTTCTTTATTATTTATATTTTCGCACTTGGTTTTTGCCATTTGGTACGTTGACGTGTTGTTGAGTTTATGCAAGGAAGGCGATCACCTTCAACGCGACCTTGTACCATTCATTGACAACATTCACCGTTCAAATCCGCCAAGACCAAGGCCCGCTTTTATTCCCGAGGACAATTCCTCGA
>BMAC01000942.1:197065-210214 GCA_014905375.1 Phtheirospermum japonicum
ATATATATATATATGTATGTATGTATGTATGTATATATATATATTAAAATAATCTTATTATGTTTAATATTAATTCAAGTATCTATCCTAATTATGTTAAAAAAATATCTAAATAATTAAAAAAAATTACTCTAAGTGGCTTTTAATTTTTTTTTAAAAAGAAACTATAATTTAATATTATTTATATTATTTTTAATAATATTAGGGTATTCATCATAATTATGTTAAGAAGATTCCTATATAATTAAAAAAAAGAAACTAATCTTAGATGATTTTTTAATTAAAATAAAAAAATTAAATCATAATTAATATTAATTAAGGCTTCTATCTTAATTATGTTAAAAATAACTCTACATAATTAAAAAAAGAAACTAATTCTACTAATCTCACGTGATAATTTTTCTTTTTCCTACTCAATTTCTCTCTCTCCAAACCTCTCTTTATATATGTATATAACGGGATTATTTAAATTATTGCAAATAACTCGTAATTGACCTATATAGAATATTTGGAATTCCAACAATAATATTATTTTAACTTCTATTATAGATACAACCTATTTAATTATTTTTATAATTAAATTTTTTGTAATTAGAATTATTTTATATGCAATTTGTCTGTTCATTAAGATAACTAATTTAGATTTTCTTTACTAATTATTTGTGACTTTGTTATATTTTTATAGTAAGAGAATAGAATATTAATATTGAAGAATGTAAAATATAATAAAAGAGAAATATTAAATAAGGTAAAATATAATAAAATAAAATTATTAAATTAGGCAAGATATAAAAAAATAAAAATATTAAATTAGATAGGTATTCGACTCGAATGACACATAAGCAAGTGAAGCACCATAATTTTTATTTGTCAAACAAAACATATGATGTAGACACATCGGTTATGAGAATTTTGTTCGAAATCTTCCTAACCTATGTGTGTGTTTCGCATGCTTTGTTTGACAAATAAAAAGTTATGGTGCTTCAGTTGCTTATGTGTCATCCGAGCCTAATATCTACCTAATTTAATATTATCTTTTTTAATCGTATTTTACCTAATTTAGTATTTTTCTTTTATTATATATTTCAAATTTAATATTTATCTTCTTTTATATTTTGTCTAATTCAATGTTTTTCTTTTATTTAATTAAATATTTTCTTTTATTCTCTCTAATATAAAAATATAATAAGTGATATATAATTGGTAGAAGAAATCTAAATCAGTTATTTTAATTTAAAAGACAAACTACGTATGCAATAGTTTAATAAAAGAATAATTATAAAAATAATTAAATAAGTTGTATTTATAGTAAATATGAAAATTAAGAGTTATTTGCAATAATCCAAGTATGTTACTAAATGTTAGTGATGAATTCAATCTAAACATATAAATATAAAATTATGTAAGTTTAATTAATAATATTGATTAGACACCGGTATAATGTGACACGGGTTGAGAGTACGACTTCTATTGAATTCTTCAGAGTATGTAACTAATAATTATTAACGAATTTACTCTAAATATTAAAATGTAAAATAATTTAATAGTAATAATTAATTAATTAATAGAGATTAGACACGAGTTGATAGTGTGACCTCTTTTGAATTTTCTAAGTATGTGAATGAAATTATTAACGAATTTAATCTAAATATTAAAATATAAAATTATTTAATAATTATAATAATTAATAAATAGTTTAGACTTGTACTTGTGTTGCTTAAGAATACATCATTTGAATTTTTTTATTTTATATTTAAGATTTTATAATTTTTATAAATATCTTTTATATTTATATATATATTAATAAATCTCGTATAATACACGAGTGTTAAACTTGTGTGTGTGTGTGTGTGTGTTATCTAACGCATCGTATGTCAATCGCATTATATATAATAAACTAATTTCGGCTTCAAAAGTATATAAAAAAATAAGTCTTTTGAATTAATTAATTTTTCAAGAAAATTTCAATATATACCTAAAAATTATTAATGAATTTAATTTAAACATGAAAATGATAAATTATTTAATAATAATTAATAAATAGTAGTTAGACACAAGTAAAATACGATACGAGTTGAGAATATGATATCTTTTAAATTTTTCTAAATGTGTAACTAAATATTATTAACGAATTTAATCTCAACAATTGAAAATCTAAGATAATTTAATATTGATTAATTAATAAGAAATGGTTAGACATGTGTTTAAAATATGACATATTTTAAGTTTTTATAAGTTTGGAACTAAAAATTATCAATACACTAATCTAAATATGAAAATATAAAATTATTTAATAATAAATAATAAATAGACGACGCTATAATACGACAATGATTGAGAATAAGATATATCTTTTAATTTTTTTTTAAGACTACTCATTTTTTTATAGATTTTAAATCTATTTAACTTTCACAAATAATTGTAAAAATTCAATTTTTAATAAATCATATGTAACGGGTGATAAACCAGTCATCTTTTAGAATAGGTAAACTCTATTAAAATTAGGGGCTTTTACCAATTAGGCCAAAAGTAAAGAGTCATATTCCATTTAGGCCAAACGTATTTTTATATATTTTTTATATTTAACTCATATACATACATTACAAATTTACCAGCATCTTCTAGAAATTCCTAACTTCACGCAAAAAAGCCAAACGTATTTTTATATGTTTTTTATATTTAACTCATATACATACATTATAAATTTACCACCATCTTCTAGAAAATCCACACAATTCACACAATTTCCAAAATACAATTCACACGAATTTTCAGAATCGGAGCATTTCGAATTTCATATTTTCCTTTAAAATTTCATACTAATAATTTCGTATTATTTTAAAAATACAATTCACACTATTTCCAGAATCGGAGCATTTCGAATTTCATACTTTCCTTTAAAATTTCATACTAATAATTTCGTACTAATTTAACCGGATATGAGAATTTCATACTAATTTGGAAACACTTTTAAAATTTCATACTAATTTAACGGGTTTGATTGATCCTTATAAATTTTCATACTTATTTGTTAGTTAACGGGAATGATTGAATTTCATACATGTTTTTTAAAAATTTCATCCCAACACAATTTTATGAAATTATGAAATTCTAAAAATTTATAGAAACAAATATGAAATTCTTAAAAATTATGTATGAAATTCAATCATATCCGTTAACAAAAAAAATACAAAAAAAATAAGTATGAAAATCTATAGTATGAAATTAAATTTTATAAAATAAACTCAATCATATCCATTCACGTACCATTCAAATTTCGTTAAATTACCAAATTCGTCCGTTAAATTAGTACGAAATTCACATAGTACCAATCAAATCCGTTAAATTAGTATAAAATTCTAAAAGAAATCCGTTAAATTAGTATGAGATTCTAAAAGGCTTTGAGTTCAAAATTAAATTAGTATACGGCTTTATTTTGAGTTCGAAATTTGTGAGATGATGGTGAAAAGCAACGTACAAGAAATAAATATGAAACAGAATAATTAGTGACTTCCTGGAGTCGAGATAAGAAAAAAAATAGAATTATCATGCAGAACGGAAAATCTGTAATCAGTTGAGGAAAAAGGTATCATTTTACATGCAGAACGGAAAATCTGAAAAGGTATCGTGCGTTTATTTAGGCGATACAGTCCATTCTTATCTACCATTTATTAATTAATAATATTATAAAACTGATTAAAAGGGTCAAATGATAGATACAAGTTTGGTTTTGTAACTAAATGATAATTTCCCGTTAAAATTATGAGTTAGTTGTATATTTGCGACTTAGAACTTAGTTTACTGATGTATTTTTTGGTTAATCTATCCATGTTCCAAGAATTATGCACTGGAAACTATACATTCCAAGAATTTTGCACTTGAGAACATAATAATGTACCTAATAATATAGCGACCACAATTTTGCATGTTTAAGACAAAGTAGTTGTGTGAACTCTAACAAGAGAGGAGTAAAAACCATCTTCGATATTGATCAATGCGCTGTGATTCCCTTTCTCCACAATGCCTCCGTTTTTAAAGGCCGCAATTACGTCCGCGCCCCTGATCGTCGATAACCTATGCGCTACTACAACCGTGGTCCTATTCAACATTACCTTGTCGAGCGCGTCCTGTACTATTTTCTCAGACTCAGCATCCAATGCACTCGTAGCCTCGTCTAATAGCAGTATCTTCGGGCTCTTCACGATGGCCCGAGCGATAGCCACTCGTTGCTTCTGACCGCCCGATAGCTGGACCCCACGCTCTCCAACTATCGTGTCGTACCCCTGCAATGGCAAACGAAAGTTCTCAAACTTGTGAATTGTAAAAAGGATCAATTACAAAAACATTGACCTGATGGGCCAGCCCGAGCCCATCAAGTCAAATGAAATAACCGGGCCGGGCCTGGGATATTTGACCTGTTGCAATCCACTAATGAATTGATGTGCGTTGGCCAACTTTGCTGCATCTATAATCTCGGCCTCGGTCGCACTTCCACCTTTTCCACTGGCAATGTTGGATCGGATCGTGTCGTTAAACAAGACGGGCTCTTGGCTCACAAGGCCCATCTGCTGCCTTAGCCATTTCAAATTGAACTTGTTTATCTCAATCCCATCAAGTGTGATATGACCAGAATCAGGGTCGTAAAATCTTTGAAGTAACGAAATCACCGTTGATTTCCCGCTCCCACTCTCCCCGACCAGAGCAACTATCTGAAAGTCATTATTAGGCTAACACCATAAATTATAACAATTCAACCAAATGACTCGCAACATTATAACTTACAAGTACACTATTGACATTTATTTTCATTTTTTCATGGAATATGTGAGATTCTCACCTTGCCACTGTTAATAGTCAATGAAAGATCCCTCAAAATTCGAATGCCCGGCCTAGTTGGATAGCTGAAGTCAACACACTCGAGTTCGATTTCTCCATCGACGTGTTCTAAAGTCATGCCCGACTCGTCACTAGGGTCAATCTTTGATTTCCTCTCTAAAATGGCAAATACAGAGGCAGCTGCGTTTTTCGCTTTGCTTGAATCCGGAGCAAATGTGCTCGATGCAGATATAGCAATTGCCACCATGGTCAGAGCATAATAAACCTGCATTTTTTTTATTTGATTAACACACACACACACACACATGATAATAAACGCATGTAATATATACTTACACGAAAGATATCTGAAGTGGTTATTTTCTTGTCTTGAACAAACCGGGCTCCTGCGTAAAAAGTGGTGGCATAGACCAAATACAACAAGCATATAGATACACCGAATCCTATTCCGCTAATTAATCCTTGTCTCGTCCCGTTCGTAGCTGGACCTTCGCATTTCTTCTTGTACGTCTCTATAATCCTCTCTTGGGCACAAAACGAAGCAACCGTTCTTATATTACTAATAGCATCGTTTACAAGTTGGCTTGCTTCCTCATACATCAACTGCAACCATTTAAAATCTTATAGTTTACTGGCAAAAATGATTTTGTCACTAAATTTTACAATTAACTATAGAATATCCACGGAATAAAAATTATGTTTCCTGTCAAACTATACCGACCAAAAATCACCGGTTGTTTTGCAATTTACCGACAGTTTAGGATTTTAATTATTAAATATTTTCCGATGATTATTTTACCTAAAATTTACAGTTTCCTTAACATTGACCTACAGTTCTTCTGTAGGTAAATTGACTTTTACTTCTAGTGTAAATCATTCCAGCTAATTTGAAATATTTTAAAAAACTACGAATCGAGAATCATTGTTTTAGAATCTTTTTAAAAAAAGGGATGTACCTTTGCATCTCTGCCGAACCCTCGAACCGACTTCATTTGCGCGTACCCATTAAATATAATCAGCGGTATCATCGCGAACACGATAAGCGCCAGCTGCCAGCTCGCCGCGATAGCTATACCCAACCCAACCACTATCGACGCCACTTCCTGAACGAGCTGCGCCAGAGCATCCCCAACCAGAGTGCGAATCAGAGCCGTGTCGCCAGCGAGCCTCGCCCCTACCACGCCGCTCGAGTTCTCGGGCTTATCGAACCATCCTATCTCCATGCTAACTACCTTCTCGAAACACATCAATCTAATCCGGCTTATCAACTTGACCCCGGCCATGCTGAACAGGTACGCCCTCAACGGGTACGCAATTAACGACAGAGCCCCGAGAACGAGAAACATCGGCGCCCAGAACTCCGAGTCCTTTTTCAGGTTTTGCGGCGGCTCGTAGAAGGTTTTGATCGCGATGGAAACGAGCAAGCCGAAGGCGGGCAGTATCGCGCCGGTCAAACAGGCGGATATGGCGCCCGCGAATAGGGCGGGGCCCTCGGGCTTGTTGAGACGGGCGAGGCGGTAGAGTGAGACTTGCGGAGGTTTTTTTGATATTTCTTCGGGAACGGCGTTTTCTGATCGAGGCGATAGTGAGCTGAAAGAACGCGCGTCGGGATTTATCGTAATATCTGACTTGTTGTGTTGTTTGTCGTCAGGTTGGACACTTTGATCCGTGTGTTGATTGATTTCTTGAGAGTGTATGAGGTTTGAATACACGCCTTGAGGATCCTTGAGTAGCTCAAAGTGTGTGCCTAAAAGTGAAGTCATGCAGCAAAGTATTCAATTTTCCTCCAATTTGGCTGATCAATAATTCTTCGGAAAGAGTTACGTTTTGTCGACATTTTCAAGACTAAAAAGTAATTTTTCCTAAATTACCCTTACACGGTTGTACCTATTAATTCATCTACTAAACGTATAGAGCTGTCGATCTCCGGCCCAGCCCGGTTCGTTTTGGCTCCATGGTCTGGGCCGGGAAATTTCTTCTATTTCCCATGTACTGGCCATGAAAAATGGTAACCAAATAAAATTTGAGCCCGAACCAATTTTTCCATTGGCCCGGCCCGTCCATCGCGCCAGCTCTATTAATTATTATGTACCAACTAACACTGATACCTATTAATTGAGGATATATAAGGTATTTTAATACTTTCATTCATATGTTTTTCTTTCCCTTAAACGACACTTAAAGTGTGAACTGGAGGGAGTAATTTTCTTGAAATATTTCACAACAGAAGTACATACATACATTTGAAATTGTACCTTTTTCAACAATTTTTCCTTGGTGAAGGACAGCAATCATGCTAGCATTCCTAACGGTGCTCAGGCGATGCGCAACTATGACGGTCGTTCGGTTTACCATTGCCTTTTCCAAGGCCCCTTGTACTATTCTCTCGGAGTCCGCATCYAGCGCGCTCGTCGCCTCGTCAAGAAGTAGAATTCTTGGGTCTTTTAGGATCGCTCGGGCTATGGCCACTCTTTGTTTCTGACCACCAGAAAGTTGAGTGCCATTTTCCCCGACCATCGTATCTAGCCCCTGTGCATGAAATAGGATATTTAGACGGTGGTATTTGAAAAATGGATATTTACAAAAACTACCCCGAAATTTGCGGTATTTATAAATTAAAAAAAAAACTCGGGTAATTTTACAAATTACAAAAGCCACCTTTTGAGTTTGATTAGGTCTTACAATTTACCTGAATTGTTAGTTGACCTGACGGAATTTGATGACGTCAACATTAATTTCCGTTAACTCAACTAACAGGTGGGTGGTTTTGTAATTTGACCAAACCTCAAGGGTAGTTTTTGCAATTATCCCAGAGAAAAGAAAATTAAAAAAAAATGTTAGCAAAATTCAAACCTGGGGGAGTTTGGCAATAAAATCACTAGCATTTGCCAAAACAGCTGCTTCATGGATCTCTTCAAGACTCGCTCCATCTTTACCATAAGCGATGTTATCTTTAATGCTGCCTGTGAAAAGCACAGGTTCTTGGCTAACTAAACCTATTTTCGATCTAATCCACTTAAGTTGAATTTCTCTGAGATCGATTCCATCGATCAAAACTTGACCAGAATGCGGATCATAATATCTTTCGATCAAACTAATGACAGTTGACTTCCCACTTCCACTGTGTCCGACCAGAGCTGCGGTCACGCCACTTGGAATGAATAAAGAAAACCCATCGAATATTTGTTCTTTCGGTCTGGCCGGATAGCTAAAACAGACATCTCTCAATTCTATGTCTCCACGAATGTCGTTTAATATTTCTCCTTTGGTATCATACGCATCTATGGTCGGTTTCCTGTTTATCGTCTCAAACATCTTGAATGCTGCTGCTTGGCCGGTGGCAAATGATGCTATGGAAGGAGCTGCTTGGCCAAGGGAACTAGTTTAAAAAAAAAAATAGTTAAAAAATAACTGCGGATTAAATTCGTGCGATGCAATTTTTTTTATATAGTGAGCTTTTGATAAATTCCATAGAAGAACTTACGTTGAACCTATTATCACTGCGAGGAGTACGGTAAACACTTGACCTCCAGTATAACCTTTGTGCAAGATCATTTTTCCACCGACCCAAAAACCCAAGCCGTAATTGCACATCATGACAAAAACGAAGAATCCATTACCTAGACCGATACTCAACCCGGCTAGGATATCGGATTTGTAAGAGCTATCGAGGAACTTTTTGTAGTCACCCACGGCTCGCTTCTCCCCGGTTAATGATGCGACCTAAACACAATCACAATCTACTACATTAAATTTAAAATTAAAAAAAAAAAAACACATACTTTTTGATCTGAAATTGGTTGTGTTTGCAAATAGAAGCTAACTAGTTGTTTTTTCCATCCAAAAGCCAACAATCACTTTTTTAATTGTTTAAAAACACTTCCTTATAATAATAGGTGATTATATCTATAACAAGAACATCATATTAGTAGTAACTCACAGTTCTGATGGAGCCGATTGTTTGCTGGACTACATTGGCAGCACCAACATACGCCTTTTGCGTTTGTTTAGCTATCTTGGACTTGACAAAGTACATCATCCCACTCGATGCGACAAGCAATGGAATCGACGTCAACATTACTAGCGTAAGAAGCCACCCTTTCGCAAAGGCAATCACAAAGCCTCCTAAGAACGAAGCAAACACTTGGACAAACTTCCCTACCTACACAATCATACACACATACAATGAGAATAAAACGTCACAAAACCCACAAACAAAACAATACAACATGTCAAGATAGAGTCAAAGAATTAAAACAACCTTCTCCCCAATGGCATCTTGAATGAGAATAGTGTCGCCTGACATTCTTCCAATTACTTCACCGGTACTTACTTCTCGGTCGAAGTAAGCTATGTCTTGTTGAAGTATAGCTGTTAGGTAAAGACTCCTAATTCTTGCAGACTGCCTTTCCCCGGTAATCATCCAACAAGTCACCTCTAAGAAAAATAAAATAAATATAAAAACAAATTTATCCTAAAAATTTTAATTTTCACTAATCACGAAGCACTTACGAAGAAATGCTGCGGCCCCACACCCGATAGCCAAGTAAACGTACTTAAGTGCTACCTACACAATTTAAAACAAAGTTTAGTAACTAAGCAGCTGAATTAGGTAAAGTAGTCTTATTCCTTTACATTATTACCTTAGACACCTCCGGTACAATTTCGTTGCCTCGGGCTTTACCAAAGACATCTATTAACTCTCCAAAAATGAGGGCCATGAGCGGCTGTGCGAAGCCATTGCCGATGGCTGAAATTGTACCAACCGCCATTAGAACTCTGTCCAACGAATCGGCAAACGAGAATAACCGGTAAAACGAGATGGTCTTCTCAAGCTTCTTTTCCTCGGGTTGACTTTCTTTTGCTGCGCCATTAGTTATACCAGATTCTGTTTCCACAGCGTTTTTTCGACTTGTGCCCATATTTACAATCTTATTCCCTTGTTATATCAAAATGACCTTCCAATCTGGTAAGAATTTTGACTATAAGCACCACTAAAATTGGTTTGACTGAATCTACTAAGGCTACAAGAAAAAACAGTAAAAACTTCCAAAAGTCTCAAAAGTCAAAAATCGAATGATATCTAGTGCAAATTCAGAGACTAAACAGTAGGGGGAAAAACACACAAATCCCGGAAAATTTCAAGAACTCGGAGAACAATATCAATTTTATGTTAATTCTAACATAATGTAATCAATCAAACGGTTAGAGGACATCGCAGTTAATCTGCTTCAGCTAATCATAATGTAACATAATATGCATGACCAAGAAAATTTGAAACATATGGGGAAACCAGATAAATGATATGAAAAATTGAAAACAAACGGGGAAAATAAAAGTTTACTTTTTTCTATGAAGGTTTTATCAATAACTTACATGCAGCAGCTGCAATCATCACTTTTTGTTTATGAAAACTAAACTGCATTATTTGATTGAAATAAGTAAACAACTACATTAATAGAATACGGAGCACAATTACCAAAAATAAATATAAATCATGTAGAGCACGAGAAACATTGGTAATTAGAATATATTAAAACCGCTGACTACAGATCAATTTTCTGATTTTTTAGATTTTAAAATAAAGTATGAGCAGCTTCCTGGAGTTGGGAGAGAGAGTATATTATGCCACCATCTCATAGGACATTTTATTTATTTATTTATTTTGAGTATAGTAGGAGATTCAACATACGCACCCCATACGAGATCGAACTTGAGTCAATCGCTTCACATATATAAGAAGAGTGAATGTCTTTTCTAACCTTTAAACAATTATAAAACTCTTTTTAACTATAAGTAAACAAAATATATTTTCTACCAATTTTGTAAGGGCAAAACTCTTGTTAGACCGCATTAACGGATTATTTGTTAGACCGAAATTTTATATCAATAACCAATATATCATAGCACGTGTCAAGAATGTGTGAAAAATTAATACTCTACATACAAAAACCAATACATCACAGTACAAGAACTTATACTCTTATATTATAATATCGGGTCAGATGACCTAAATACATCACAGTACAAAAACTTATACTCCTATATTATAATATCGGGTCAGATGACCTAACGGGTCATGACCCGTTAATCTGGCCTAACACAAGTGTGCCATTTTGTAATATGAAAAGACCACAAATTCGTCCCAAAATATTAAACTACTCGGCCTAAATTTTATCACATCTCGCCCCAAACATACAAATTATACATCTTATCAAATATTTGTATTGTTCGACCCAAACATTTTAAACAACTCGACCCAAGCTTTTATCACCCGTTCCAAACATACAAATCATACACCTCAAACCAATTTGTATTGAACATTTGACATGCATCTGAAACTCGATCTAGGTGGATTTACGCGAGAATTTTCGTAATAGTGAGACAAGTTAAGTACTATAATGCTATGTATTGTTTGATTTTTCACTTTTTTGTCATGGATTTCAAAATTAATCTAACTGTTGAGTAAAATCTTTTTAAGTGAATTATCTTTAGAAAAAAGAAAAAGAAACTACTGTTGGAAATTAAATAATTTCCTTAATAAAGTGGGCTACATATATTACACGATAATTATATTTGCCATTTATCCTATTATTGTTATGGAACTTTAATTAAGTGATCTAATGTAAGCAGGAGTCCCATAACTACTGGAATTTGATGTGAATTGAATGAGTAGATACCCGATAGGATCAGTATAGGAGATTATGGAAAATCCTAATTGATAAGTATATAAGGATTAAATGATTATGGTCCCAATATACTAAATCATACATTGTTTTCTATTCTCCCCATCAGAATAGAAAACTAAGGCTCAAAAGAATATTCATACATTGTTTTCTATTCTCCCCATCAGAATAGAAAACTAAGGCCCAAAAGAGATTTAGGTGAGTAAGATCATAAACACCAAAATAAACCATTCTTCCCCAATCGTCTGTTTCGTGTTTTACAATTCTAGCTTGCTATTTGGATTGGAGTCCTGTCCCGTATACGGTGAGCTTGGATTACTTCACACGATTAATTCCATGGATTTCAGGTAATTCGCTAATTCATAAAAGCGTGGTGATTTATATCCTATATTCTTATTCCGCATATTTAGGATATATTTGTGTATTTTATGTGATTAATTATTCATAAAATACCAACAACTACTTAATTAAGTGTCAGGTGATACATACCATCGCACAACAATTAATTATGATATGTAAAACACTATAATTTAAAATCAATAATGCTACATGGGGCGAATTGCTCCGGAGCAACAAAGATGAAAAGGTAAGTTTAAATATTTTTGATAGTTATATTATTTTGTTAATTTTGTATTTACCTTTTTATCCTTTTTGATTATGATGGAAAGAATTAAATTTGGATCAAACAACTGATAAGGAAATATATTAAATTTGTCATTCTTAGTTTCCTTATGCTTAAGTCAAGAAATTAAATACAAGAGAGTGATATTTAATAACAATTATAATTTTACTACAATATATAAGTTAAATAATAGTGTAAAATATTTACTTTCTATTCATATCAACTATATAATATATTTTTTCAAATGGTACAATATGTATGATAACATTATAAATCAAAGTATTTATTTAATAAACCTCAAATATAAAATTCAAAATAGCTAATTCAATACTTTCTTTTATTCTTCTAATAAAATATATAAGAAGTCATTTATAATTAGAAAAAGAATCTAAATACTTATCTTAATTAAAAGAAAATTTACTTATAAGATAATGTTAATTACAAAAAAAACTTAATTATTTATTAATAATATAAATACATTGTATTTAGAATAAAACTTAAAATATATAATTAAATGACGAGTTACTTCAATAATCTAAGTATGCAACTAAAATATTATTAAGAATTCAATTTAAATATAAAAATATAAATTTATGTAATAATAATTAATAAATGTTAATTAGACACCAGTATGGGTTGAGAATACAACATCTTTTGAATTTCTCTAAGTATGTAACTAAGACTTACTGTAGAATTTAATTTAATTATGAATTTTTTTTTAATAATAATTACTTAATTAAAATTAGATACGAGTTGAGTATGTAATAAGTTTTGAATTTATTTACGTATGTAACTATGAAAATTATTAACGAACTTATTCTAAATATTAAAATACATATTATTTAACAATAAAAAATAATAATTCTAACTAGCCATATATATATATATATATATATATATATATATATATATATATATATATATATATATATATATATATATATATGCTATTAGAATTATTAATATTTTTTATTGTTAAATAATATGTATTTTTAATATTTAGAA
>BMAC01000942.1:224032-236688 GCA_014905375.1 Phtheirospermum japonicum
CAGGGTGCAGTAAGGTAGTTCAACTACGGATTCAGTAACGGTATTTCGATTGTAGTAGGTATTGTAAGTTTTACGTCTACCCATATATCTATTTAAGAGTTTTTGTGAGAATCTCTTGGTCTTCATTTCTTTTTCTTTTTTGAACTCATATATTCGCATTCTTCTTTTATAGTCATAATTCACATCATAAATCTAATGAAAGAAATATATTTTATAAATTTGATTGAACTAAAAACTAAAAAATATAAATAATAATATTAAAATAAAAAAAAAAAAAGAAAAAAGAAAATAGATACATACATGCCCACAAAAACAAATTTGTCCAAAATCTAAAACGTAAAGAATAGTAAAATTCCATTTTTATTTGGAACAAATCCAAGTGTGGTGTAGGCGTACTTTTTTTTTTTTTTTTAAAGAAATTGGAATCAAAATTGATATAAATGTAAAATCATATTTATAGTAATAAATAAATGTGCTAAACAAGTGAATTCGACAGCTAAGCCTAAGTATTATTGCATAAAATACCAAAAAAATATATGGGTTGAAATTTTGTTTTATTTGTATAGTACTATTCGTATGTAACATTGCTAATTGCACCAAGTTGCTTAATGCACCCAAGTCTTTTTTTTCTTGATATAGCATCTATATTGCAAAAGTGTATTTTGCAAGAACATTTTATAGAGAGATAGGTAATAATTATTTTAATATTAAACAAATAGAAAATTATGTTTAAAAAAAAGAAAAGGAATTGCTAGAAAAATGAGAGAAATAGAGACAAATAAAGAATAATAATAAAATATTAGTGGAAAAAAAAGTTTAGATGGTGGTGTATTTGTGGACTTGGCGGGATACGATATAACAAAATTGGTTGAAAAGTGAAATAAAATTGATAAAAATAATTTAATAAAATCAAAAATTAAAAAAAAAAAAATGACTGGCTTTTTTTTTTTTTTTCCCCCTACCCCTCTCTAAAATGGACTTTTTGCAATAAAGATGCCTGCACCAACGCTTAATTACCCAAATTATATCATTCCATGGAACAATTATATGGTGAGTGCTAAAGTTTGCAATTCCTCACACTTGGTTCCAAAATGTGATCCCAAAACACTCTTTTTGGTCTTATTTCAAACCCATTTCGACTCTAATTGCGGCACCGTCATCCTCAGTTTTTAAAAAAGAATCCTAATCTAATTTTCAATTAATCAATGTGTTTTTTAGTATTTACTGAATAATTCAGAAAAAAGACTACAAATCTTGCAGGAAAATGGTTGTCGGGAAGTCGCCTGAGTGGCTTCCTTCTGGTTTTACCGAGAAGGTCAAATACAAGAATGGGAGGAGAATTAAGGTAATTTTTTGTTCTGTTTTTTTTTTTTTTTTGGATTGAACATTTGTTTTAATGGATTTCGTTAGTGAATAGATTTAGAATAATTATTGTTTAAGGTGGCTGAGTTGGTAAAAATTGTTGCGGTATTGAATGAGAAGTGAAATTGAATCTAGGTATTGTAAGTTAAATCTGTAAAATATTTTCTTGGCTAATTCCAATGAATTTTTGAGTTGTTCAATTTTAATTGAACTTTTTCATATAGCTGTATGTTGAAATCGGATTAACAAGATTGGTTTGATTTTCATCCAATTGGGATTTAGTTTCTTGTAAAAATATCCATATGACTTGTAGAGCAAGTGTTGGTTTGTGTTAGTTTCGTGCTTTTGCGCGTGCATGTGTATTTTGTAATACATACTCCCTCCGTTTCACAATATAAGTCGTTTTAGAGTAAAATTCTTGTTTCACAATACAAGTCGTTTTGCTTTTTTCACACAAATTTAGGAGAAGAGAGAGAAAGAAAAAGGTAAAAAGTGAATTGGGAATTGAGATATTTGAGGAGAGGGGAAAAGAAAAATGTAAAAAGTGAATTGGGAATTGAGATATTTGAGAAGTGAGAGTAAGATAAAAGGAAGTTGGGGTAGTTTACGAAAATAAAAAATATAATATTTACTCATTTATCTAGGTTTTTTAATATTTTTTTTTTTTCTAAAATGACTTATATTATGAAACAGAGGGAGTATATATGTAGTGAAATTTCTTACCCTAGATTGTGTTTGGGTTGATCAGTTATTATTCTTTCAATTATTTGAACACTAAATCAAATTGCTGCTCTTGAACAATTACCTACTTTCTAACTGAATATGTTGGCTCAATATCTTTAGCATTTATCAATAAAGGTACGGGCAATCATTGTTTATCGACAATTTATGTGTCATCGCTAATGACATCATCTACACCATATGCTGAACAAAATTTCCTACTAACTAAACATATTTGAGTTAAGAACAGAATACCCTAAAAAAATAAAAATTGATTCATGTTAAAATTGTAAAGCATATCTCCTTATTACCCGACCCTCCATGAAAACTGGGTAGACAATGCAAATTGGGAAACTATCCCCCACGAGACCGTTGCAGGTGACATCAAACATCCACCCTATTTTACTAATTCAGCCTACAATTAGAATTGTAGGTTTCTATGTGGCACACTAAATAAATTTTATTTGTTTATGTCTCTATAACCAATTCTCATTTATTTTTGGCTTTTATCAATTTTTTCTCTCCACGTCTATCTCGCTCTTCTCTCTCTCTCTCATGAATCCTCACGAAAACTACTTCAATTTATCTACCATTCTTCCTCYTTTTCTTTTATTTTTTTTCAAAAAACTCATTRATTACCGATTTCTTTCCCAAACAATTATACCTACAAACCCTAATAATAAACCACTATCCAATAAATGCAATCAAAAAATCCAATCGATCCATGTCAGTCGGTGACTAAGAGTGAGTGTTGAAATTTGCAATTCTTCAATTGATCGATGTCAGTCGGTGACTAAGAGCTTCTAGCTATCATACCATGGAATGATTGTACGGTGAGTGCTAAAGTTTGCAATTCTTAATTTTTTTTTATATTTATTATCTTCTGTTGATGGATCGATCTATTGCGAACTGTAATAGTTACATGGATTCATAGTATTTTTTATTTATTACCATTTGTTGATGGATTGATCTATTGCGGATTGTATTAATATTTCTTATTTTTCTTTGAAATTTCCAAAATATTTTGAACACTCCAAGCCCCGTACCCAAACACCACTTCTCTTGATATATACAYGTACCTTGACTCTATAATGTGTTTGATGTTGGTTTTGTAATTCATATTAAGTTTGGTGGGAGATGGTAGATTTTATATTTTTTACAAAYATGGTTGTTGTCCTATTTCTTATTTTTAAATTTTAGTTTTAGGGGGTGTTAGGCTGCCTGATTGGAGTGTGCCTCTAATGTGTATARTATTAGTTAAAGAGTCGAYATTTTATTTAATTTGCTTGGTGAAATTACTTCTATTTGGCATATCTCCTCTTGACCAATATTTCTCAGTAATGATCACTCTGTATCTTACATTATGTGTGAAGCAAAGATCATCAAATTGATGCACATGCGTGTTCATTTTCTTTTATGTGGAAAMAATATTATTGAAAAGTTACTGAATATCTCTACATGCTAATGAATTGAAACTCACAATCTAGTGGAAAGTGGTATCCAAGTTTCGGGTGCARATAAGAAATTGAATGATATGTCACTGTTAATTAGCTTTCTGTATTGCTTGCCAATGTTTTCATAATTATTTCTACAGTATATGTCGATATCTTTCCATAATAACATCCCGCAATGTGAATTTGCACTATGTAAAAGTGTCTTGTACCTGAAGAAAGACGAAGAGCTAAACTAWATCGTCATATGAGAATGAATGCACGTGTGGTATGTTTAACTATTACTGTGTCTCATTTGATTATTCATCCGTATTTTTTTAACATTTTTTGATTGTCTAAAAGCAATTATTTGTTTGCCTTGASAGTTTGTAGTATGAAATGTGCTAAAGATTCATAGAAACAAATGTGTATAAAATATTGGTGAAAAACAAAAGCTTTTGACAGTAGTGATGTGGGCCTATACCAACTGTTTRCCATAAGATATAGGGTACCGTAGGCTTTATATATTACTCTCGGACCCTTTACTTTTATTGTCTACGAGCTGTCTYTGTTACACATAACTGAGCGCTACCTCTATATAAGAGTTCTAGGTCTTGATAATGTTGGTGGTGTTTGGTCTTATGAAATTTTGATAGCMTGATACTTTGGTGTGGTGGATTAAATGTTTTTATTGTGCCTATTTTAGTCTGCTGTTTTAGACTGAAGCACTTGCTGAAAAGAATCATCGAGATYTTCAGAGTCAGCACGAGCAGAACGAAAAACATGTAAGACATTGAAATTTTATAGAAAGGCATTGTATGATAGCCGAGACCCTTGTATCTTTTAATTTTGATTTCTCTATATTCGGGTTTGGAGAAGGGGGTGTGGTGAGATTTTATTTGAAGGACTTCTATAATATATTCAGATTCTTTTTTCTYAAGTGTTTCTCTATTCTTATCATCTGTAATCTGAACCATTTCATAGGCTTGGGTAAACTCTGACAATGATATAAGTAGGGATGGCAATGGGTAATGGACCCGATGGGTAACCTGCAAAAATTACCCATAAAGGGTAGGGGAATTACCCATTTAATGGGTATGGGCACGGGTATGGGTAATTACCCACAATATTTATTGGGTACGGGCACGGTATGGAATTAGTACCACCCCGCCCCATACCCATACATATAATATAAGTATTATATATATATATATATATATATATATATATATATATATATATATATATATATAATTTAAAGGAAAATATTTGTAATATATTCGAAACTCGGATTTCTAAAAATAAGGTAAAATAAATTTTGTAATTTTTTCAATTTGTATCATCTATTTATTTGACAAGAAGTAATTCGTATATGACATCAATATTTGGCAAGTTGTAGAGAGTGTTAGAGGTTCACATTTAAAATTTGATGATTTTGTGGTATGGTGTTGAATTATTTAAAATTTATTTTAAATGATTCATAATATTTACATGTTTGTGAATTTTTATAAAACGTTAATAATTATTATTTTATATTTTATTGAATTGTGATTTAAGTTTTAATCAATATTTTTAATTTCACTTTTTGCAAGTTGTTAACATGCGGGTAATGGGTACGGGTATGGGTACTAAAGTACCCATAGGGTATGGGGATGGGTATTTTAGTACCCTACCCTACCCATTGTCATCCACGGATATAAGGTGTTGGTCTGCTATACAATTTTATGTGGCAATGTCAATAGTAAAAAAGTAGAAAAGGACTTAAAGATATTATGTTTTTGTAAATAAAGTTAATAATGTAGTTTATAAGGAAATTTTCCAGCATGTAAATTAAATTGTGTGTTTCAATTTATTTTTTTTTTTTCTTAAAAGTTATATAATATTAAAATATTCAATAATGTAATGTAATGTATATGTCTGTATTGTTTTCTATATATACCCGTGTTCCACACGGGTATTGCGCTAGTGTGTGTGTGTGTGTGTGTGTGTGTGTGTGTGTATAAGCCTCATCGACATCCCGTCTCCGCCATATCTCCACCTCCAGACCAATAACTTTGAAAATCTAAATCATAAAAACGCCTCACAATTCACAAACCCATCATCAAACCTAACCAAAAAGAAAAATTAAAAAAAAAAAGTAGAAAGAGGAAGAGAAAACACGTCGTCGGCCCTGGTTCACGGTCGGCCAATTACCAAATGTCTCGGCATATCGAGAGCTTCAAAAACTTTTTATAAAAAAATCAAATGTTAATATGATTTGGTAGGTCTCATGCTCTTTTAATTATCTCTTTACGATTGTTATTTGATTATATGGGTAAAATAAAGTTAAATAAAAATGAGAGAGAAAAAAGTTGAAAAGCTTTTGCAACTTTGACGAAAGAGAGAGAGAGAGAGTCGGCCTGCGGAAGAATAAAGGGAGAGAAAAATATGTTGTTGAATTTATATAATCTAAATAAAAGCGCTTATAATGTTTTAAAAAATAAAATGGGGCGAAGGTACTTCTTTTTTAGAAATTTAAACTCTTAAAGTGTTTGTTTTGCATTTTATAAGATCTTTATTTATAAGCTACTAAACATATTATAAAA
Organism: Phtheirospermum japonicum; assembly: GCA_014905375.1. Lineage (NCBI taxonomy): Eukaryota > Viridiplantae > Streptophyta > Magnoliopsida > Lamiales > Orobanchaceae > Phtheirospermum > Phtheirospermum japonicum. The sequence continues at coordinate 230,130 of BMAC01000942.1, forward strand.
TGCTTTGAATAGCATGTAAGTTTAATCAAGTACCTGTAATAATTGCTAGGTTTTGTGTATCAATTTTGTATATATTTTCTGGGTTCGTACAATGAACTGTATGAGTTATGATGAATGGAAAAGTAACTTGGAGAGGAAGGGGGAGAGAGAGAGAAATTAGGAAGGAATAGAAATTGTAATTACTTGCTTGATCCTCTCATTTTCGTTCCTCCAGAATATAAAATAAGGTTGGGGGGACCATTACACTTGTCCATTAATCCCCTTCATCAGGTAAATTCTCATAACAACTTCAAATAAAAACAAAACAACTAAAAGTGGGCTGAAAATAGAAAAAAGGCTTGAAATAATTAAAGCTGGGCTAAAGCCCATTTGCTACGCTAATATAGAAAAGGCAGACTGGCCCAGATGCTCAGCTGGAAACCCAAAACCGTTAACCGCTTAGCCCATCTCCTCTCCTTCTTCACAATTCGGCCCGCTCACTGTCTCCTCATTTCGCTCGCTCCTTTTCTCCTCATTTCCCATTTGTGACCTAATTCCCAAAATTCCGGCGATTCTCCTCCAATCCATGACAATACCTCCTCCCTCCGAAGATCATTGTCCCCAAGGATCAAACTTTGGGAACATGCAATGTAAGTACCCTTCATACTCCCAAGTTGAGTTGATTTTATTTTCATTATCCCACTGAATAAGGAACTGAACAATTTCACCTCTTTTTCTCCTCACTCTGCCCAATCGATTCCTGCGGAGAAACCTGAAATTCCACATCATCATCTATCACTGGTAGTGTTGCGTTTGGCGGTGGTACCAGAGTAAGACTGAGCTTCTTCTTTAAAAGAGATACATGGAACAGGATGGATTTTTGCATCCTCAGGGAATTCTAATCGGTAAGCCACTTTTCCAATCCTTTCTATGACTTGGTATGGTCCATAAAACCGGGCAGAAAGTTTATGACTTTTTCTGAGTGCAATGGGATTTTGTCTGAAAGGTTATAACTTAAGGTACACCCAATCCCCCACATTAAATTTTCTCTCCACTCTTTGTTAATCTGCATAAAATTTCATGCGGTGTTGTGCATGCTGTAGATTTTCCCTGAGGTCATGTATTAATTGATGTCTTTTCTGAATGAATTCTGTTGCATATGGGTTCTGTGTGATAATGTGTGTCTCCATAAAAGAAGTAGGAGGTTGGTAACCATATAGGGCTTGAAAAGGTGTAGTCTTTAGTCTTGTGTGGTAATTTGTATTATACCAAAACCCAGCTAGAGGGAGCCACTACCCAGTGTTTAGGGTTGTGATGAATCATGCATCTGAGATAGTCTTTCAGGCATTGATTTAATCTTTTAGTCTGTCCATCAGACTGAGGGTGGCAGGCAAAAGTGAAGTCCAATTGAGTGCCTATTGCCTTGAATAGCTCCTTCCAAAAAGAGCTAGTAAAAACCTTATCCATGTCAGTCACTATATGTAAAGGTTGCCCATGCAGCTTGTAAATGTTGTCTGGGAACAGCTTAGCAACTGTAGTAGCAATGTAAGGGTGTGTTAGAGTAATAAAATGACCATACTTGGTAAACCCGTCAATAACTACCAAGGCCACATCCTTCCCAAAAGATTTGGGCAGCCCTTCAATGAAATCCAGGGAAATATTGGTCCAATCTTGTTGGGGAATGTGTAGAGCTTGAAGTAAACCTGGATATAGACCTCCTTCACTTTTTCACTTAGCACACACTTCACATTGTTTAACCCAGTCCTCCAATTCCTTCCTCATGAGTGGCCAATAGAAGATTCTGCTAGCTCTCTTGTAGGTACCCAAAATACCTGAGTGGCCTCCAAAAGCTGAATTATGCATCTCTGTCAGTATAGTACTCCTAAGGTTAGGGTCATTTCCCACCCCTATTTTTCATTTGTACTTGATGACCTCTCCTTGTAATGCAAAATCAGGGTATGAGCTGGGGTTCATAGCTTTTGCTGTTAATATCTTAGCAAAGAAAGGGTCAGTGGGGTAGCTGGCAGCTACTTGCTGGACCCAGGTAGGTAAGGTGGTTGTGATAGCATGACAAGTCTCAGAAGTGGGCATTTGTCTGGATAAACAATCAGTCACCTTGTTCTCTACTCTTTTCTTGTAGTGAGTCTCATAGTCAAACCCCAATAACTTAGTTATCCATTTCTGCTGCATTGGATTCACTATTTTCTGATATAATAAGTGCTTGAGGGCCTGTTGATCTATCTTGATGATGAATTTGTATCCCTGTATGTAGTGCCTCCATTTCTGAATAGCCATTAACACAGCAAGAAACTCCCTCTCATAAACTGATAAAGCCTAGTTTTTGCTGCAGAGAGTTTTTCTCATATAGGAAATAGGCCTCCCATCCTGCATTAGGACAACCCCTATCCCAGTACCACTGGCATCTGTTTCTAACACAAAAGGCTTGGAGAAATCTGGTAAGGCAAGCACAGGTGTTGTAACCATAGCCTCTTTATATTTTTCAAAAGCTTCAAAAGCCACTTCTGCCTCTTTAGTCCATGAGAAAGCCCCCTTCTTAAGCAAACCTTTCAATGATTTGCTAATAAGTCCATAGCCTTGGATGAATCTCCTGTAGTAACCTGTAAGTCCTAGGAACCCCCTAAGTTGTTTGATGGTGGTAGGACTTGTCCAGTTCATCATGCTTGCTATCTTGGTAGGATCTGTTGCAACACCTTCCTTGGATATGATATGGCCTAGGTACTCAATCTGTTTCTGTCCAAAAATGCATTTACTCCTCTTAGCAAACAATGTATGCTTCCTAAGTAAAGACAATGCTTCCCTCAAATCCTGGTAATGAGCTTCCTCTGTCTTACTATAGATTAAAATATCATCAAAAAAGACTAGTACTAATCTTCTTAGCATGGGTTGAAAAACCTGATTCATTAATGACTAAAAGGTAGTTGGTGCATTACAAAGCTCAAAAGGCATCATTAGGAATTCATACTGTCCATGATGTGTATTAAAAGCTGTGAGATATCTATCCGCTGGCCTCATCAATATCTGAAAGTAACCTGGCCTTAAATCAATTTTGGAAAAGTATTCTGCCCCCTGAAATTCATCCAATAGCTCATCAATGATAGGGATAGGATATTCATGTTTGATGGTTAAGCTATTCAAGTATTTGTAGTCCACACACATCCTCCATGTATTATCCTTCTTCTTGACTAATAAAACAGGGGAGGCAAAAGGGCTGCTGCTGTGTTATATGACACCAGAGTTCAATAATTCCTTGATAATCCCCTCTATCTCATTCTTTTGGTTATGTGACACTATATAGGGAAACTGGTGTTTAGGGTTGCTCCCTTCTTTTAGAACAATATGGTGTTCCACCCCCTCACAGGTGGAAGTCCCTGTGGTTCTTCAAAAACATCCTGGAAATCTATCAATAAATCCTCAAAACTTGTAACACCTTCCCCTGATTCAGGTTTAGCTTTAATCCAATACACTTCCTCCACCTGGGATGGCATCAAATCATTTTGAAAAGAGTAGGTTCAGATATTAAATGACATTCATGGGGTGAAGATATTGCCTATATTTTAACCCTCTTTCTCAACAATGTAACATTAAAAGTCATGTGGTCATAGTCTAATTCCACAGGAGTACAGGATTTCAGCCAATCACCACCCAAAATTAGGTCACAGCCTTCATTTACCAACATCCTTGGAGAAAAAGAAAAAGGATGCCCCTGCATTTTCCATTTAAGTCCAGACACCCTTGTTGAGCTCACCATTTTCTGTCCATATGCTACCTTAACTAGGATTGGCTTGACAGGTTCAAGAGTACAACCCAACCTCTTAGCAGTTGACTCTTGAATAAAACTCAGGGTACTCCTAGTGTCAATCAATATGTATAGTCTCTCCTTACCCACTGATCCATTAAGACTCATAGTAGTTAACCCTCCTTCCCCTGAACCCTGAAGTTGAGTTTAATGACATCTGAATCTCTTTCATATTCTCTTCAATGTCCTACTCAGGCAGCTCCTGGTTGGAAAAAGGTTCCATGTACTGATTCTCTTCTTCTTCAGTCATGATGAGGTATGATATTCTGTTCTTACACCTGTGTCATGCAGTAAAAGGTTCATCACAATTGTAGCACAACCCTTTATCCCTCCTGGCAGCTATCTCAGAGGCTGTGAGTAATTTAAACTGAAGTTTGTTTGGAACTGGTGGTGGCCTCAGGGTAGTACTTATCTCATTTCTCCTAGGAATGAATGGAGCAGTGGTTCTAGTCGGAGTCCTCGGTTTTTTGGTAATTGCATCTAATGTATGCAATTGTCTCTGTCCCAACTCAATAGTTTGTTGCAGGGATGTAGACCCAAACATGTGTATAAAAGATTGTAATTTTTCCCAACCCACTAATAAAACTGGCAATAAAGTATTCTTCAGAATACGCACCACTGTTGAGAAGCAGCATACAGGCTCTCAACTCCTCAAACTTGTCCACATACTCCAAATATGAATGTATGTGTCTCAGTTTATTAAATTCAGCAATAATTTTTGTTTCCTTTAATTCATCAAATCTGACTGATAAAACTTCTAAAAACTGAGCCCAAGTTAGATCCATTTGCCTGATAGAAAATTGTTGGTACCATTGTGCAGCCTTACCATCAAAGTGCATAGATGCTAGAATCACCTTTTGAGCATCTGGAATATTGGGAATGAGTTTGAAATAACCTTGACATTTTAAGATCCAAGACATAGCTTGATATCCATCAAACCTGGGGCAATCAATCTTGGGGAGTGGGCTGATTATGTTCTGGTGTTGTTGATCCTGGATCATTTTGTGGGATGTTACAGGTTGCTACTTGGTAAAATTTTTGGGTGGTGTCCAGCCTGAGCTTGGTTCACCCAGAATAGAGCCCTCATCAGTTTGTTTCTGTACTTTTTTTGTGTTGAGCAACTGCAGCTGGATAGAGGCTAATGTTTGGGATAGGTGGTCAAATTTGTTCATCATATCTGTACTGATTCCAATAATCTGCTCCTGTAACTTCATTTTTGTAGCTTCTCTCTTTGAAGATTCCATTTGAAGGACTTGATCAATGCGTTTCTGGGCCTCTTGAAGATCTTTGAATCGTGCCTTCTGCCATTTCAGGAAATCGAAAGACTCTGAGTACCAATCGTAATAATAGATAGATTTGTGTATCAATTTTGTATATATTTTATGGGTTTGTACAATGAATTGTATGAATTGTGATGAATGGAAAAGTAACTTGGAGAGAGAGAGAGAGAGAAATTAGGAAGGGAGAGAAATTGTAATTACTTGCTTGATCCTCTCATTTTTGTTCCTCCAGAATATAATATAAGGTTGGGGGGACCATTACACTTGTCCATTAATCCCATTAATCCCCTTCATCCGGTAAATTCTCATAACAACTTCAAATAAAAACAAAACAACTAAAAGTGGGCTGAAAATATAAAAAGACTTGAAATAATCAAAGTTGGTCTAAAGCCCATTTGCTGCACTAATATAGAAAAGGCGGACTGGCCCAGATGCCCAGTTGGAAACCCGAACCTGTTAATCGCTTAACCCATATCCTCTCCTTCTTCACAATTCGGCCCGCTCCTTTTCTCCTCATTTCCCATTTGTGACCTAATTCCCAAAATTTTGGCGATTCTCCTCCAATCCATGACAGTACCATGTAAAACATATTTCAAAATGTGGATGCATATCTGATTGCATTCACGCTACGTGTATCTAAGAAAAGAAAAATACTTAAAAGAAGAATTTGTCCTCTCCAACGTTTGGTTAATGCGAAGCCCAAATTAAGAGTAGGCTCGTGGCAATTGTTATATTGTGTATCAGGTGTATTATTTAACATGGTGAATGATTAAAAATCGACGGTTCACGGTTCGAATTTTCGGGTTGATCCCTTTTTTCCTTTTTTTTAATTTTTTTTTAACTTTTTAATTTTCTTTATATCTTTCATGTGTTTATTTTCAATTTATTTAAAAAAAATGTGAGGTTAAGTGAGAAAATAGAAATAACACTTTGAATTAATTCAAAAAAAAAATTGAAATCGAACTATTTAAAATAAAATTTTTTAATTATAATAATTGAAACTTTTGAAGTTAAAATTTTTTATTTTTCTATTATTATAAAAAAAATTAAAAGTCCGAGGTAAATGAAAAAATAGAACTAACACTTTGAAATTTTGAATTAATTAAAAACAAATTGAAATTAAAATAAAAAATTTATATTATAATATTTGAAATTTTGAATTTAAGTGATAAAATAAAAATAATACTTTTAATAAATTCAAAAAAAAATAGGACTTGAACTATCTTCAAATATTTGAAATAAAAATTTAAAATGTTAATTTCAAGTAATTATATATATGAGAACTTCAAATATTTGAAATAAAAATTTAAAATGTTAAAGTTCGCCCTATTGGTCCTTAGTCCTCCACATTGTTAGTCCCATCGACCCATCGAAGTTTAGGACCTAAATCATTCAGTCCTTCTACCATGAATTATTTGTGTCAATAGAGTAGTTCAACTTCAACTTGAGATAAGGGTGTAAACCAAAAAAAAAAAAAAAAGAA
>BMAC01000943.1:0-31640 GCA_014905375.1 Phtheirospermum japonicum
TATTGAACTTGACGATATGGTTATGCAGAGAAGGGTTCCTCTCCAAACTGGATAATTCGTATTGTATGTTATTGTATGTTTCAGCCCGATTCCATTAAGTTTCAGCCCGTTTTCAGAACTGCAAACTTGTTTTTGAAATAAAACCCAATTATCTATAATTTTGACATTAAAACCTAATTCTAGAAATAATTCCTAATCAACCAATATGTTAATCATATTTTTCTTAAAAAAAACTCCTATTTAACTAAATAACTAAAATTGAACACTAATTTTCTAATTAATTATAATTCAGCCCCAGTTTCTAAAATAATTGCTAATCAAACCCAAAGGTATACCTAAATTTTGAAATAAATACTCAATTTGAATTTCCTTTTAAATTACAGTTCGATAGAGACTAAAATCTGCAGACAGCACAAATACCAATGACGATAGCTTTAATGATAACAATTATAAACTTCCTATTGTTTTTATTAAGTGTTTTCTTCCACAGGCAACTTAGATGAGGGGATAATCTGCTTTTAAAAGTAAATAAAATGAAGAATCAAAAGAGTTTAAAAGTTACTAACTGTGTTACAAGATTATTATGTATTCCAAGTATGTATCTTAAAAATACACACCAATAATGTCCACTACGAAAATCATCAATTCTCTTGGCATGCAGTGATGATATTGGATATACGAGATGATAAACAATTTAAAACACACAAACGAACCATGTGCAAATATACACATACTCATCATGACGCAGGCAAATCATATATTCCAAATTCTCTATCACATTCACGTCTTTTATTTAAGATCATTATTCATATGCTTCACAACTCATCAGTCATCCAAACATTTCAAACACCTCAAAAATCATAACTGCACACTTAAATAAGCAGCTAATTAACCAAATACTCATGGAAACCAAAACATGAACTGGAACTAGGTATACAAGTAGGATGCGATATTTGAGATTAATTGATGGCATCTTTCTATCTGTGTTAAGTTATTCATATCTGTTCATCACATACTACATAATCTAGTATATTCATATTCAAACACATATGAGTTACAATATATTAACTACTGTTAAAAGCTTCAAAGTTGTAATCCTTAATGTAGAAATATATTTCTACTTGTTCAGATAACGATATTAAAATATTCAATTACAATGTCGAGCGGATAAGGTATTACTCATAGCTCTTAATTACCTGAGGCCAGAAACAGTATGCCTTTGCCTTAGCAATCCTAGTTCTGTTGCAGCCACAGAAGATGGTCTCCTGTCCGGGATTGATCTTTCATTCCTTAAGAATCTACCTCTGAGAAAAGCCTGCAGAGAACAGGTGCAAATTAATCTTTGCAATATACAATACTATAGACAAAAATTTCAAGTTAGAGTCATTTTATACAATAAGAAACAGACGTGCCCAGTCTTTTGACATTTGGCCATAAAATGCAACCCTTCCATTGCGTGTAAGTCGTTAARYAAATGTCAGATTCGAGTTAAACAGAAAAKTGTATCTAAATTTGAATTGACCAAACTATTCTTGAGACGGGTAAAAATAAATAAAATAAAAWAAGATGTTGAGGACAAAAAAAAAACAAAATTTCGTAATTGTAGGAAAAATAGTTCACTCTTACCCAATTCCTCTCCAAACTGGATAATTCATATTCAACTCTTACCCAATTCATATGAAAATGAAATTAAAATGTATAACAAAATAAAAACCATGGAATTAAGAGCTCGATTTATGAAAAATCAAATTTCCCCCAATTGGGTTCGAATCTGACAGAGACCGAAGAAAACAATAAAATTGGGTTCGAATCATAAACCCTAGAAGAAGAAGAAGAAGAAGAGGCACTCAATTAAACAAGTAGATCGACTCAACTGTACAAGTATTAAAAAGAATATATGCAAAAACCATAAACCCTAGATGAAGAAGAAGAAAACCTGAGTTCGGCCGCCTTCCAAATCAGCAATGGGTTCGATTATCTTGAGAAAACGCCGACGATGAACTCAATTAAACTCCGCCTTCCTCAGGTTTGAGCTGGCAGCGGCGGCTTGCCGGAGCGAGGGGATGATAAGGTCGAAATTAGGGAGAGAGTTGAAAAACAACGGGCTGAAAAATTTGTCTCTGCACTTTCTGTTTTTTAAAACGGGCTGAGTGGTAATTAAAAATTCTAATTCGCTAAATTCATATCGAGAACGGTATTTAAAATACCGTTCTGTATCGGCAGAATTTCAAGAACGGTATTTTAAATACCCTTCTGTATCGGTGAACTTTCGAGAACGGTATTTTGTTACCGTTCTGTATCGGCGATTACATCCAGAAGGGGTTTAAATAAACCGTTCTGGAAAGTAATAAAAGGGCGGCAAAATTTTTTTATTTACGCAGCATTAAATTGACCAAGACATTTGAGAACGGTTTTTTAATAACGATCTTGATTTTCGTATATTCCAGAACGGTATTTAAATACCGTTCTGGACTGTCCCACTTCCAAGAAGGGTTTTGCAATACCGTTCTGGATTGTACACTTTCCAGAACGGTTATTGAAAACCGTTCTGGTTTTATGTGTCAATCCAGAACGGTAACCGTTCTGGAAAGTGTACAATCCAGAACGGTATTTGAATACCGTTCTGGAAAATCGTCTATCCAGAACGGTAATTTCAAAAACCATTATGGAAAGTCTAATCCAGAACAGTATTTTAAATACCCTTCTAGATGCACTAGGATGTTCTGTTCTAGAATGCTGTTTCTGCACTAGTGGTGCCTGGTTTCATTCAAGGGACAATTCCGAACAACACCCTTGGTAAAGACAAACGATCACTGCCGAAGCAATCAACGATGCAATTCAAGGATGTTGTTCCTTTTCCAAGCCGTTTGCGTCCAGCGAAATTGAACAAGAGGTTCATGGAGCTATACAACCTCTTGAAGAATGTCAACATCAACCTTCCACTTTTGGAGGTAATCAAAATAATGCCCGCCTACGTTAAATTTTTTAAGGAACTTGCTTCGAGAGAGAGACTCTTAGTGATGAATCAATACGTACCATTACCCAAGGAAGTTAGCAGGATTTTTAAGAAGCAATTGCCACCCAAGGAGCGCGATCCTGCAAGTTTCTACATCACTATTTCGTTAGCTAATGGACAAAAGACAATAGGAATGTTAGATCTTGGAGCAGTAATAAATTTACTGCCATATTCACTTTATCAAGCATTTGATCTTGGACCACTAAAGTCGACAACCATGCGCCTACAATTGGCCGATCGCTCAACCCGACGACCCTTGGGAATAGTTGAGGATGTTTTAGTACAAGTTGGAGAGCTCGTACTTCCGGTTGATTTTGTGGTTATGGACGTTGGCGAGGTACCGGCTGAAAGCACTGAGCATACCATTTTACTGGGACGCTCGTTTATGTCTACCTCCCATACTCTAATTGATGTTCACAAAGGGAGGATGACAATGACATTTTTGGGCGAAACAGTGACATTTTCTCTAAGAGATATTCAAAACACTCCCTCCCCCGTCATGCAAGAGGATGATTCTTTCATTGACCCCATTACATCATGCGTAAACGAGTTACGAGAAATCGCAACTTTGAACAAACTGAGCGACGGGGACGACGCCGGATTTTCTACTGAGGGAGGGGATAAACGAGTCGATTCAAGCAAAGAGTAAGACGAGTTTGAGGAGCATATGCACTTAAGTGGAGAAGACTTGATCGAGCTGCTAGGTATTGATATACACGATATCGTAGAAAAATTTGGAGACGATTTCGATGTGGAGCGACCGCATAAACCACTAATAAATTGCCCAAGTCACGATTCCCTCGACCCTAACAAAAAATTTAAATTCTCACGCGAAAAGAACAAGGGCGAGGCATATTTCGACGATTGGGCGAGGGAGAAGAAGAAATCAAAAGAGGTTCGCATGAAGGAAGTTAAAAACTTGCAGTTTGAGGTTGGAGAATTAGTACTGTATAATCACGAGCGTAAATATGACCCAGCTAATTTTGGAGCTGCATGGAGCGGACCGTTCTCGATAAAAGAATTAGATGAGTACGGCGTAACCACGTTGTATGATGAGGTCGGAAATTCATCCTTTCAAGTTCACAAGCATAGGTTGAAGCCTTATTATGACCAAAGGAAGAAGAATCGCGATGATAATTCGGTGGAGTTTGGAGATCCACCGTACAGTTGGAATTAATTGAATTTAATTGCGTCGAGCAAGCGACGTTAAAATTTGCACTTCTCGGGAGGAAACCCGAGCATTATGTATCCTTTTGTATTTTATTTTTATTTTATTTATTGTTTTATTTTGGTTTTTATTTGTCTAGAACAGATGAAAGGACTCTGAAAAGGATAATTGATCGAACGAGCGAAGAAAAGTCGCCCAGGATTCCGCCCGCGTCGATGCCGAGGTTGCTCGCGTCAGTCGACGCGGAGTCGACGCGTTTGCCGAGAATTGCATTATGTCGCATCGATTAGGCTCGCGTCAGTCAACGCAGCGTCGACGCGAAATCCAGACCGACCCAGAACGCATTTAAAACCGGGTTTTTAGCCCACCAAGCCGACCCATGACGTTTTGACCCGCGGGATACCCAGAAAAACTGCTCAAAAGCAGCCCTTTTCTCCCCTTTTCTCACTTCTCCTCATCTTCTAACTTCTAATTTTTTTTTAATTTTCTTACCTTCTTCACAATTTTCGTTCTACAAATTCTCAGTACTACAACTCTCAAAACTGAAATTACACACTACAATTCCGCTAGCAAGACTAAATTCGGGGCGAGTTTCAAGCTATTTTTCCATTCAAGCTACTTAGGGCTTGGAGCAATTTTCCAGAAACGGGCAAAAATTCGGGCTACTATCGTTGAGGTACTTCGCTTAAAACTCTCTTGGAACATATTTAATTGTGATTGGTTGTGTTGGGAAGCTTTTAGTGCAAGGATTGTTTGAGTTCTTAGTTGGTTGAACACGCACGCCAAGTGTTCGACAAAATTCCCCAAAGAAGCGAAAGTTTTATTTTTCAAGGTTTATTATTCCTGTTCGCTTTCATATTGTTTGATAATGTCTCGAGCAGGTAAACGTAAGGATATCTCGGGGAAATATGGAGCACCTTTCCCGATTTTTGACAAAAAGGAAGGGGACATGTTCAAAAATATTCGAAAATGGGGTTTCGCTACACATAGGATTTTGAACGTCGATGGAATTGAGGAGGAGGCCTCGAATGGTTCGGAGCACCACGTCGACCTATCTCGTTATGTTGTTGGCCTCGGTTGTGGGTATTTCGCCCAAATGCACTTACCCGAATTTTGAGAGCTTATGATCGAGTTTTTCTCCACTTTGGCGATCTGGAACGACGAGACGTTCACTTTTCGACTAGGAGGGAATGACGTTAGTGTGGACGAGGAGATTTTTGGCAATATCTTTGGGTTCCCGACCGTAGGGGACCACCCGGTTGGAGTTCAAGGCTTCGACTTAGCCTCTTTTGGGGGGATGATCATCGGGGGAAATACGGGCGATTGCAAGCGTTTTCCTTGCTCGAAAATTCAAGACGACGCCCTTTACGTTGCCTACAAGATCCTCGGGCACATCATTTTATGCAAGAATGAGGCAAATTACGCGACTAAATCTGAGCTTTATGTTCTACAATGCCTCGTTGATGGTCGTCAAGTCCGGCTTTTCCCGTTAATTTTTCAAGGACTATACAACGTCACTAAGGGAACTCCGGGAAGCAAGTCACCACTTCTCTCCTTCGCTCCATATATTACCGGCCTCGCCCATCACTTCGGGTTCGATCCGGCCAAAAATGGACTTAGCCCACTCGAGACCACTTCGTTACCTCTTACGCGTGCACCGGCACCCCGAGTGAGGTCGTCGACTAGAGGAGAATCTTCGTCTCGACTGCACGATGACGACGTTGATGGCGACGCGGATATGGAGCAAGCCCGCCATTCTACTTCGGGCCCGAGTCCCGATTGGGGGCAATTTTTTGACGACAACCGAGCATTTTAGTTGAAGATGTTCGATAAGCTCCAAATCATCGACGAGAAGATTGATACGAACCACGAACAAAACCGTCGGAGCTTAAAGAAAACGCGAGCTCACATTTCGAAGCTCGAGGAACGTTTTGAGGCGGCATACCCGACACCTAGCATGGACGTCGACGAGAACCCCGAGGATGATGAGTCCCACGAGTTCTAAATCTTGTATCTTTATTTTTCTTATTTATGCTTTATAAAAAAAATAATAAATAAATAAATAAATATGGAAAATATAAAAAATCCAAAAATATTGTTATTTTGTTTGCTTTTGCTTGTTTTGTTTTTCTTTTAGGACAATTCATATCGCGCACGTTGAAGCAAGGCCAAATTACACGAATCAACGAGTAGCGGCTCGACTACTATTATTTCAGGGATGTTTTCTTTTTCCTTCCTCTTTTTGATTTGGATGTATTTGTGGCAATCAGGAGATTTTCGGGATTTTTAAAGAGGGGGGTGGTCAAGTGTGATTTGTATTGATTAATTGTGTAATTTTATTCTTGGCCTGTAATAATTATATGCTTAAGTGCGATTAATTGCTATTCCTGCGCGATAATTTTGTTTGTATGGCTTGCCTGTCGAAGTTGACTACTTATGATTATTTATTTTCGTCTTTGAGCTTGCATAAGTGCATAATTTTGAAAAAATTATTATTTTTATATTGTAAAATGGTACTTGGACGCAATTGATTTCACAAAACCTAAAAAGCAGCGTCATTTCAAAACTTTTTCATGCAAAAAGCCAGTGAGTAGCCTGAGTGATTATCATCTTTGCATGTACGCGACTAAGTTTCAGTCTTGATATCTCTTTGAAACCGCTGTATGTAGTCGACTTTGAAAATGAAGTTAAGGAGCATATAAAACCCTATTCCGGCCATATCCATATATTTTTAGCCACTATAAATTCCGAATGAGCCAATCATAGCCAAATAATCCATGCCTTTAGCCATGAGTGATTTTATTGAGTCGACCCCTACTAACCCATTAAAAGCGTGTGGTAGGAGTTCGTATTTTCATTGGTTATTTGAGTCTTGGAATTGTTATTAGGAATTTATTATTTTGTGAGTAAGGACCACCATCTAAAAAAAATAATAAAATAAAAAAGAGAGAAACCCCATAAAAAAAATAAAAGGGGGAAATAAAAATAAAAAAAAAAGTGAAGGATGGTGAGTCTAGTTGAGTCTTGTGTTAGTAATTGCCTACGCGCTTATAAAGGCTTGTATTTAATTTTATTTTGAGGCCTTATTTTAATAGGCAAAAGAGTTGTGATTAAGTGGTTTTTGAGCTTCAAGTCGGTTTTACGGTTTGCAAGTTGGGAAATAGCCTATATTTAAAAGGCTACGTTATGAGAGTTATTTTTGAGCGAGGTGAAGAAATTTGCTTCTTGATTAGATTAGGTTGGGTGAGTTATTTAGCCACACGACTTACATATTCCACACCCGTCCAAAGAGCCTTACACTACAACCCGTAAAGATCTTTTCTGATTCTTAGTAGTGACAACACACTTAATTTGCGATTAAAAAGAGATTGATTTTCGGTGCTTATTTATTGTGCATATAATTGTATGATTTGAGTGTATACACGTCCCATGCAAAAAATACTTGAGTGCTTTTGAGCGTACACTTATATATTATCCTTCGTGAGGAAGCATGATTTTGTTTTGGAGCGACAATGTAATAATGGTCAAGTGTTTGACGTTGTGTGACTTGTATCTATATTTTTAAAATTATGTATGTAGCATAGCACGACTCTTTGCTTGAACCGATTTTTATTCTAGTTATACTTTGAGTTTATCGTTTGTTCGAGGACGAACAAACCAATTAAGCGTGGGGTAGTTGATTAGAGTAGATTTGTCCTTATTTTTATTAGTATTTTAGTATGTTTTTCTATTTGTTTTTGGTATGAGTTGGACGATTTAAGCATGATTCCGTATTTTTATAGTTCCGACTTATTTTACCGTATTTTAATCGTAATTGATGCAAATAGGTGATATTTTGTTGTTTTCACCTTACAGCTAGGTAACCGGAAGAGTTTAGCACGTAATAGATGAAGTTCGATGTTCAAGAATAGGAGAATGAGATTTCTGGTGAAACAAGTAGCAAAAGATCGAGAAACGAAGACAGACGCTCTGTCGCGTCGACTGACGTGAGCGTCGACGCGAGCCATGATCCGCGTCAGTCGACGCACTGCCGACGCTATGTTTTGAAGCGTCGATTGAAGAGGCGTCAGTCGACGCAACGTCGACGCAACCTTCTGAGGCGTCGATCTTAGACGCGTCAGTCGACACAACTTTCTGAAGCATCGATGCAAGCCCGCGTCAGTCGACACACCCGCCCAGCCAACGCGCACACCCAGGCAGCAGTGACGCCGAGCACCAGCGAGCATCAGTCGATGCACCGTTGACGCGCCGTCGACACGACGGCCCAGAATTCGGATTTTGGGGTTTCTTGTGCGCCAAGACTTGCAATATCTATATAAACCCTCCTTATTTCGGATTTTTAAGAGGGAGACAGAGAGACAGAGACGGACACGAGATATACACGACCTCCTGGGGTATTTTAGCTTACAATAACAATAATTCCACATCTCATAACGAGATTTGAAGACGAAGATCAAGGATCGAAGAACAACGCGTCCATAACATAGAAATCGAGTTCGGGATTCAATCTTCGCCCAAGATCAACGTTCAAACTCCGAAATAGCTGGAGCTTTTTTACTGCTTTCATTAGTTCCAATAAGTACTCTAAACTCTTAGATAATTTCGTAGTTAATTTCTTAGTTAATTGCTTAGTTAATGCTAGAACTAGTTTAATTAGCTTAATTGTTTTATGCTTGGATATTGGTTTAATTTAGTTTATTTATGCGAGTTGATTTACGCTTAGTTATTCGTTAATCTTAGATTCTTATGATTCATTGTTTAGTGGTAATTTCTTATACTCATGCTTTTAGATTCGTTAATTAGGTTTAATTTATGGTTGCGTATTATTGATAGTTTAATAATAGCTCGTAGTTGATAATCTAGTTTAAAGTATTTAGTTTAATTAGTTTTAGTTTAATTATTGCTTTAGTTCATAATGATCAATTCAAAATCTTTTAAAACCCCAATTGTACATGTATTTTACTTTAGTTCGTAAATTGAGAAAAACATCTGAAAGACCGAACAATTGTTTCCTCGAGAGATACGACTCGAGTCAAACTTATCACCCTACAAGTACCTCGTACTCTTGCGAGAAAACTTACGTGCTTTTAAATTAATTTATTAAAAAGGGGTGCACAAAAGTTTGGATCAGTATTCTTAAGGATGATTCGTAACGTCTCATATCCCACTCTAAAAGGTCGAGATCCACAACGTGTCCTATCAAGGACGGTGCTCTGACACACATTAAATGCACGGATCCCTCCAAATCTCCCTTTTTCTGAAAAATTTGTTTTCAAAATCTATCACTTCCCTTTCCTTGCGGCTTATTCAACTTTCACTTTCAGTATTCACTCTTCCTCTCAAGAATTCCTTGTGCTTTTATTTTCCCGATCAAGGCCTTTCCCGTCTTAAAACCAGGTACTTTCTTGTTTTCCTGCAAATTTTAATTATGTTTGTTTCTTCTCTTTCTGATTCTTCTTCCTCCCTCAATTTATCATCTTCTTCGACGCCATCGGTGGGTACCTCCGGCGACCACCGAGCTCCTCGTCCTACCGGCGGTGGCCAGGACAATATAGTGTCAACCGTTAGCAACCACACCCTCCGAGAGATACGGTCAAAGCTCCCTATCTCCGATGAGTTCTTTTTTACCAACCCAGTTTCCGGCGAGAGGGCTTCTCAACCTCCTCCAAACCATCTGACCTTTTTTGTTGACCAATTCCAAGAAGGATTGAGCCTCCCTATCCACCCCTTCATCCTAGTTGTATCTCTAATGTACCGGATTCTGGTACATCAGTTTGTGCCTAATGCTTTTAGAATTATGGTAGGGTTTCATCTAGCAACTCAATCTCCTGGGTTTTTTCCTACCACCCAGTTGTTTTTTTCTTTGTTCCAAGCAAAAGATTCATCCTCCGACTTTTTTTATCTTTATGACCGGGCTAGCGTCCAATCTTTGACCGGGAAACCCTCCTCCAAGCCTGGAGGAAGAAATTTTTCTTTGTCCGCTACTCGGGCGAATGGGTCTTCTCCTCCGTGGACATTGATACATTTCCATCTCAGTTCTAACTATCCAGGGGGGATCAACCTCCCCACTTAGAAAAGACCATCTTCACCTTAAATCAAAACGTCTTCCATCTGACCAATCTCCTTACGCACAGGATCCTGGGCTTCTTTAATTCTCAGAGAGAGAACGTCCCCCTGCCGCCTGAGATTGGTATACCCATAGAGATAACTAGCTCTCCCCTTTTGTTTTATATATATTATTCATACTTAGAAATTCTCAAGAGTTCTCTCTTCTTCCCGCTCCTTTTTTCTCCTTTTTTTTAATTTTATATTTATCCTGTTGGTTAATTCTCTTTCAGTTACAATGATGAAGAAGAAGATGAATGTGCTCCTCAAAGGAAGCGCTCCCAGCGTGGATAGCCCGGGCCGATGTCATCGTGAGGCTGACGGTGACTTCCCCGCCAGAGTAGGCAACCAGGTTGGAAGGGGCCACCAGACCAGAAAGGGGTGGTCATTCAGTAATGGTGGTCGGTCAGGAGGTCGACCTAAACACTCACTTTGACTTTGAGGAAGAGCAAGCGCAGCTTGCTAGGAAGCGGTCTCGTTCTGGAAAGGGGGATATCCCGACAGGGTCCAAGATAGTTACTCCCAAATTAGAGCTTCTTCAACAGATTTGTTCTGGAATGCTCAGGTGACACGGCGACCCAGTTCATCAAAGAGGTATGCCCTTCTGTCGACCGCCGAGTTTTGGAGAAGTGGGCGGACCACGAGCTGATAGAGTCCTTCTGCCAGGATGAGGCAGAGGTTGGTATTCCAGATTCTTCTAACTTTTCCTTTGTCTCAGTCGGCACCTTATTCATCATATGTTGTTCCAGATTTTTTTTAGGCTGCAATCAAGAGGGTTATCCTGGTCGCGCGAGCCCAGGGTTCTTTGATGAATGCCAATTTGGCCAGAGAACATACAACTCTCAAGGATAGGGAGCAGAGGTTGGTCACTCGTCTTAAAGAGAGGAACGCCGAGCTGAAAACAAACCAGTTTGATCTGAAGGCGGCCCATGTTGCACTGCAGCAATCCGAGGAGCTGGTGCAAAAAGCTCGAGCGGAGGTGGTCATCCAAATGGAGCTGGGCAAAGAAAACGCCCGAGAATCTTTAGATGCTGGCGAAGCTAAAGGACGAGAGGAGTTCCTCAAATCCAAATAAGTACAGAGACTGATCCAAATGACCCAGGAGATGACCCGCCGAGAACTTCTTGGCTCTATGGAGTTGTATGAAATCATTCTCCCAAAAGCCCAGGTCTACTATCACTTTGGCCTGGACGCCCAAGCGAAGTGGTCAGCCACGAACCTTTCTACCCTCTTTGATCATCTCACGCCTTTGGAAAATTATCCAGAGCCCACAAGATTTACTTATGTTAAGGAGGACGATCAGCTTCACCAGCTTGGGGCTCCCGAGTTCGCTACTCATATTCGCCAAGCCTTACTGAGCTCCTCTCCCCCCCTGAACGATCGCTGGACTTGGCCTTTCCAGTGGTCGTGCTTCTCCTACGTTTGCCAATTTGGGTGAGCTCCAGAGCACCGCCGAGTTCGAGCAAGATCCCAGAGAAGTCGGCAGGGTGACAGAGTTTATCGGGGGAGAGCTGACCACTGAAGATTATGAGCCTCAAGCTGCTGATTCTGCTACGGATTTACTTTTTGATTTATGCTCAGTTGTACTGAAATAATAATTTTGTCTTATGTTTATTTTGTCCATTCTGTATTTTTTAGGGTTTTCAGAAATTCAGGATACCCTAGTACTCTGTAGTTTTTGCTTATCTCCATTTCTTCTCTGCATATTTGTCATTATGGCCTCTTCATGTTTGATCAAAGAAGTACAAATTTTGAAAAAGAAAACCCTTTCTTTTTTCAACGATATTTTTAAACTCTCCAAGGAAGATGCCCAGCTTCGTGAGAATTTCTCTCAATTACGCAAGCTTATAGAGAGGAAAAGGCAGAAGAAGCGTCATTACAAACGTGAATGGGCCGAGCTTCGCCAACTCAACTGTCAACTCCAGGAAGAAAGGGCTGACCTGCTTGGGTTAGTATGTTGATTGACCACCGCCGCCGGCGAGGCTCATTCTGCAACTGAGCGAGCGGACAAGTACCGTCAACGCCTTCATGAGACTGAGCGCGAGTTGTGGCGTATTCGCCGAGTTTTAGCTTCTAATAGGAGAATTTTGTCATTTCATCCATGATGTCCTTTAATTTGGTGCATTTCCGTGTTCTTCAATTTTCAGCAAGCTTTTCTTTTCCCGTGTAGTTGTAATCAAATCTGCTGAGTTAAAAAAATTTGCTGTGTTTTCGAATATATTCTTGACTGCTCTTGTAATATGAATTTCTCTTGACCAGACCTGGCTCAGATACTTATCTCTTAGTACCTCGATCCGATGTTTTAGGGAGTATACCTTAGTCTATCAATCGGGGTCGGATTGGGGTTTTTACCCTTTTACCTTTCCTGGCTAATTACAAAGGCTCGTGTCCTTTACTGACAATCAGGTCAGGTTTAGGATATCTTCCCCTGTCTAATTATGCCCTTAATTGACAATCAGGTCGGGTCAGGGATATCCATCCCTTATCCAATTAGGGCTAGAAATTTTACTGACCATCGGGTCTGGTCTTTCTGAGCATCCGCTCTTAGCCAATCAAGGCTAGAAATTTCACTGACAATCAGGTCAGGATTGCTGGGGCATCCGCTCGTAGCCTATCAGGGCTAGAAATTTTACTGACAATCATTCAGGATTGTAGGGGCATCCGCCCGTATCCAGTCAGGGCTAGAAATTTTTCTGACAATCAAGTCAGGATTGTTGGGGCATCCGCCCTTCAATCAGGACTAGAAATTTTTCTGACAATCAGGTCAGGATTGTTGGGGCATCCACCGTTAGCTAATCAAGGGATAGAAATTTCAATGACAATCAGGTTAGGATTGCCGGGGTATCCTCCCTTAGCCAATCAAGGCTAAAAATTCTTCTGATAATCAAGTCAGGTCAAACAGATATCAATGATAATCTTCAAGAATAGAAATTTATATAAATAATCTTAAGCATTAATCTTACACATAGTATATTTTCAAGTTGGTTACATTCCATGCTAGTGGTAATATAACTCCGTTCGTCTGCTCCAATTCATAAGCTCTCCCTGCAAGAACTTTCGTGACCCTTTATGGTCCTTGCCAAGTAGCATCTAGCTTCCCCTTGGTCCTCCCCAAGTCGGCTCTGCGCAAGACCAGGTCTCCTATCTGGAAATTCCTCTTTACTACTAACTTATTATAGGTCGCCTTGATTCATCCCCTCATGTGCTCCATCTTGCAGTCGCTCTCTTTTTTCCTCATCCAAATCAAGCACGGCCTGTATCAGCATCTCATTCTGGTCTACATCGAAGCTCTGTATTCGGTGAGTTTCCATGCTTATTTCCACGGGGATTACGGCATACATTCCATATACCAGGCTAAATGGGGTTTCTCCAGTGCTTTCCTTGGGGTTGGTTCGATAAGCCCATAGAATTGAACTGAGCTCCTCTACCCATTTGCCTCTTGATTTTTCTAAAAGTGCCTTAATCCCCAGAACCAGAATGCGATTAGTGACCTCAACTTGGCCATTCGCCTGAGGATGATACACAGATGTGAAATGCTGCTCTATTTTTATTTTCGTACACTAAGCCCGAATCTGAGATCCCATAAATTGCGTGCCATTATCTGACACTAGTATCCTCAGGACACCAAATCGGCATAATATATTCTTCCAAAGGAAATGCATTACCGCCTCCTTAGTGATTTTTGATATAGCTTCGGCTTCCACCCACTTGCTAAAGTAGTCTATAGCTACTATAAGAAATTTTCGCTGTCCTGAGGCCACCGGAAAGGGCCCAACAAAGTCTATCCCCCATTTGGAGAAAGGGCACGGAGAGATCATTGTCATGAGCTCTTCTGCAGATCGGTGTATAAGTGGGGAGTGATTCTGACATTTGCCACATGCCTTTACAAATTTTTCCGCATCTTGCCGTATTTGCGGCTAGAAGTAGCCTGCTCGCATCACTTTGCTAGATAAAGCTCTGGCACCCTTGTGATTACCAAAACACCCTTCATGGATCTCCTTGAGCACATGGGCACCCTCCTTCAGTCTTAAGCACCGCAGAAGAGGCTGTCCAAAACCTCTCCTAAATAGCTCTCCCTTGATCATGCAAAACCTGGCCGATCTAACCTATATTTTTGTTGCCCCCACCCCCCCCCCCCCCCCCCCCTTTATCTCTAGGAATTTATCCATTATCTAAGTATGCTTTAAGGGGAGAGCTCCAATCTTCTTCATTTTCGTCTAACGTATTGACCTCATCTTCTCCAAGTTCCTGTTGTGCCATTAATAAGGTGATTTTTCTTTCTTGTCAATCCGTTGCTGAGCTGGATACCTTAGTCAGGTAATCTGCTCCGCCATTTTCTTCCCTTGGAATTTGGTGAACGTTCAGAGCGACCATGGTGTTGGCCAACTCACGAGATTGAGCTAGATATTTTTGCATGTGCTCTTCTCTAGTTTCAAATTATCCCCTTATTTGCTTGTACACAAGCTGTGAATCAACTCGTGCACATATTCGCTCTGTCCTCAATTCCTTCGCCATCTGAACTCCTCTCAGCAGGGCTTCATACTCCGCCCCATTATTAGATAAGCAATAGTTCATTCGCACTGCATATTCTGTAGTCACACCTTCCGGGTCTATTAATACTATTCCTGCACCACAATCCAGGTTGCCTACCCGAGTTATCTGTGTAGATCGTCTACTCTTTCTTTTCCTCAGGAGAGCTGGTCATTTCTTGCATAAAGTCGCCAATGCCTGAGCTTTAATCGCCGCTCTTCCTTCAAATGTATGTCGAACTCACTGAGTTCGATAATCTATTTCACCAACCTTCCAAAAACCTCTAGTTTGCTCATATTGATTTCAAAGGTAAATTAGTTTGGACTATTGTCTCGTGTGAGAGGAAATAGGGTTGGAGTTTGCAGGCTGTCCTGACCAGAGCCACCACTGCTCGCTCGGCCTCCCATATCGAAGCTCGGCATCATGCAAGACCTTGCTCCAGTACTATACCGGCTTTTGTATCCTACCTTCCTCTCTGAGCATAACCGTGCTCACTGCACATTTTCCTACAGATATTTATAATATTAAAGGCTCCCCCACTATAGATTTGGTCAGCAAGACATGTTTGCCAAATGTTCTTTAAACTTTTGAAACGCGTCCTGACGTTCTTCATCCCATTGAAATCGGGTTTTCTTACGCAAGGCCCGGAAAAATGGCAAACTCCTCTCTGCCGAGCAGGAGATAAATCTGCTCAATGCAACGATCCGACCAACCAAACACTGCATCTCTTTGACATTTTTGGGCGATTGCATATCCATAATAGCCTTGATTTATTCTGGGTTATCCTGTATCCCTCTTTCCGTGACCATGAAGCCCAAGAACTTTCCAGCTCTTACCCTGAATGCACACTTCTTGGGGTTCAACTTCATCCTATACCTCCTCAAAGTATTAAAGGTATCCCTCAGGTCGCCCACATGGGAGGTCGCTTTGGCACTCTTGACTAGCATGTCATCCACGTATGCTTCCATGTTCCTTCCGAGCTGGGCCTTAAAGTTCTTATCCACCAGCCGTTGGCACGTGGCTCCCGCATTCATGAGGCCAAATGGCATGACCACATAGCAGTATGTTCCCTTCGGAGTTATAAAACGGGCTCATTTCCAGTCATCCTTAGCTAACCTAATTTGATGGTACCCTTGCAAAGCATCCATCATACTAAGCAATTCATAGCCGGAGGTGGAATCTACGAGTTGATCTATCCTCGGTAGTGGATAATGATCTTTTGGAAAGCCGCAATTAAGATCTCTAAAGTCAATGCACATGCTCCAGTCCTCTCCTATCTTTGGGACAAGTACGGCATTGGAGAGACATTCCGGAAATTGTATCTCCTAGATGTGCTTAGACTCGTAGCTTTTCAACCTCTGCTTCGATAATGGCCTTCTTATCAGGGCCAAAGTTTCATTTTCTTTGTTTCACTGGCTTTGCTGTAGAGCTGATGTTGAGGTGATGCTCTGCCAATGCTGGATCGATCCCTACTAAATCCTGGGAAGACCAGGCAAAAACATCTGCATTATTTCTCAAATACGCAACCATTTCTACAAAAACTTCCAGGTTCAGAGTCGTTCCTACACGTAGGACTTGACTATCGTCACCTGGGATTACCTCTATTGACATCAGGTCCTCCTCCTGCTGAGTTAGCTCGGGTCTGGCTTTCTCTGTCCTTGCTCTTTTACACCGCCTTTCCTCTTTATTGCGTCGGACACTCTCCACATACGTCTTCCGCGACGCGTATTGGTCACCACGGACCTCACCAACTCCATCCTAGGCAAGGAACTTCAGCTTCATGTGGTAGACAGAAATTACTGCCTGGAATTGGCTTAAAGATGGCCGTTCCAGCACGGCGTTATATGAGAAGGCTTCGTCCACTACCAAAAAATGCACCGACCTGGTCTGCCTAAATGGGTCATCCCCTAGCATGAGATTTTCACTGCTCTAAGCGGTCTCAGGGCTTCCCCAACAAAGCCTACCAACGAGGTCTTCACCTCTTCTAACTCCATATTTTTTTATATTTCTGAAAGCAATCATAAAACATAATATTTGTTGAGCTTCCTGTGTCAACAAAGGTCCGTCGCACATTGTAGTTATCAACGGTGGATGTTATGAACAGGGCATCCATGTGAGGAGCTAAAATACCATTCTCATCCTCCGACCCAAAGCATATGTTCGAACTCGGCGCTAACTGTCCAACTTCATGTGCCCTCATAGTCAGGTCTCTCACAGCCCTAACATAACTGTTCTGGGTTTTCCTGGAATGCTCATCCCATTTACTCCTGTGATCATCAAGATTTGACCTCGTACTTCCTGAGATTGGCTCTCCCTTTGTGCATTTTTGAGACCATTACTTCGTCCCTGACTGGTCTGGTATTGATCCCTTTTGTAGGGGTCAGATCTGGCCCTTCCCTTTTCGTCCATACAAATTCTTTAAGGTGTCCCGCTTGCACCAGTCGTTCTATCTCGTCCTTCAACTATGTGCACTCATCTGTGTCGTGACCATATTCGTTATGGTATAAACAAAATCGATCAGTTTTTTCTTTTATTGGCATCTGGGAGTACTTTCTAGGCTATTTGAGATCGGGATGCCGCTCAATTGCCTGTAGGATTTCTCCCTGAGGTGTGGCAAAAGGTGTATACCTATCAAACCGAAGACAACCTCCTACAAGATTAGTCCAGGGCTTCTTCATTGGGGTCCTATCTTCTTTGTCAGGTCGTTCCCTCCGCTTCTCTCCATCATCTTTTATCTTCAAGGCCTCTTCAAAGTGGATATACTTTTCTTCTCTTTCTAAGAGCTCTCCAAATTTCTCAGCTGGTTTGACCACCAGCGATTGAAAGAACTCCCCCTTTCTGAGCCCCTTAGCCAAGGCATTGATCAAAAGTTCTTTAGATGCTGATGGAACTTCCAGCTTAGCATCTGTAAAACTTTTGATATATCCCCGCAGACCTTCTCCTTCCCTATGCTTTAAACTAAATAGTTTAAATGGCATTTTCTGGTATTTCCTACAACTGGTGAATTGATGTAGGAATGCAGAGAAGAACTAATCAAAGTTATTTATAGATCGAGGGGGCAACTGACTAAAATAGAGCTGAGCTGATTTTTTGGAGGTCGTGCGAAAGACCCGTCACATAACAGCATCATAAAACCTATGCAAGGTGGACGCGATCTCAAATCGGCTTAGGTGATTGATTCAAGCTTTTATTCACCTCGTTTATATATATTTAATTTAAAAATATTCAAGCTTGCTCGCAAGAGTACGAGGACACTTGTAGGGTGGGAAGTTGACTCAAGTCGATTCTCTCGAGGACAATGATTCGGTATCTCAGATGTTCTTCTCAATAATAATTAAACACATAAACTTATACAAATTGGGGTTTTGGGGGGTTTTGATTTTATTATTAAAAACTAAGAAATATTAAATTTAAATCTAATTAAACCAATTAACTTAAACTAAATTACCAACTAAAACTAAGAGAAATTATTACACCCAATTAAATTACTAAATCAATTATCCTAAATTATCAACTAAGAATTGATAGCAATTAATTAATTTAAAAATCTAAATTCACTTAACTAATTAATTATCTATTGATTAAACTAATTAAAATTCAAATTTAAATAACTACTCAGTAATAAATCTAAAACGCAGCATCTAAATTATCATGAATTAATCCAATAAATCCTAACGAAGTTACGATCATGCATGAAATAATAAACTATGAAGCAAACGAAACCTTGAACCATGAAAACGAAGCAATAAAACATGAATTAATTCGCATGAACATTGTCAACAAACTCAAGTATCAAATATCCAAGCATATAACATGACAACTGAATTAAAACAGAAGCTAAGTTGCTGCGATTATTCAACAAAATCAAAGTTCAAACTAAACCTAAGAACATAAACTTAAAAGTTAATATCTAAGCTTAAAAACTAGAGTTTAATCTAAGAAAACAAGTAAAAGAGATAGAAAACTTATTATTCTACTGGAAACTGGAAAGAACTTTGGCTATTCCGAAGAGAATCGCTGCAGATCGGTCGAGAAACGGTCGAACGGCGTCGAACGGGCTCCGGAACTTGTCTTCCTCGAATCTTCGATCTCCTCTTCAATCTCTGCATTTTTGGTGTTTAAATCTAACTCTAAACCCTAGGAATATGTTTTTAGTAAGTTTTTGGGCTCAAGGGCACGCCTGGAACTCGAATTAATGAGGGGTTTATATAGATTTTCCGAAACTTTTAAAAGGAAAGTTTTAAGTCGGTTCTGGGCCCGCTAACGGTAAGGTAGAGGTAGGGTAACCGTTATAGATAGCTATCGCTAGTTCTTCAATTCAGCACCTCTGATCTTCAACATTGGTTGTAAGTAAATATAAGGTAGCGGTGAGTAACCGTTATAGATAGCGGTAGCTACTAGCGGTAGTAGTTATCGCTAATGCACCTTTAGCTTCTCTTTCTTCCTTCAATGATACTATAACGGTTCCAGATGGAATAACCGTTATAGAAAATCGTTAGCTACTAATTCTTGCTACTTCTTCGCCGAAAATCTCGATCTTTAACTCTCGATCGTCATACTTCATCTCTAAGAGCATCTCCAATGCAATAGTGTTAGTTGAATCTATGTGACAAATGACATTGACATTTTATAAAAAAAAAGTTCTCAAATGCATCAATGTTAATGTTATATATGTGATAATTTATTTTATTTATTTTTAGAAAAAATAAAGTGACAAAAATAACATGATTGGATGATACATTTAAAATTAATTGTAGACATTGTCAAGAGCAATGTCTAGAATTTAACATTGCTCTTAACAATGTCAAGCATTTAATGTGCCACATAATTATTTTTATGCCATGTGTCAATTTCTTCATTTTCAACATTGTTGCATTGGAGATGGTCTAACGTGCTGAACTCTTTCGGTTACTTAGCTATAAGGTGAAAAACAACAAAATATCACCTAATTGCATCAATCTAGATCAAAAAGCGGTAAAATAAGCTGGAAGTACAAATATACGAAATTAAGCTTAAACTATCAAACTTATACCAAAAACAAATAGAAAAACGAACTAAAATACTAATAAAAATAAGGACAAATATGTGCTAATCAACTACCCACGATTTATTGGTTTGTTTGTCCTCGAACAAACGATAGTTTCAAAGTATAACAAGAATGAAAATAAGCTCAAGCAATGAGTCGTGTCATGCTACATACATAATTTTGAAAATATAGATACATGTCACGCAACTTCAAACACTCCACCCTTATTACATTGTTGCTCAAGCAATGGAATATTTAAGTCGTGTGGCTAAATAACTCACTCAACCTAATCTAATCACGAAGTAAAGTGCTTCACCTCGTACAAAATAATAAAAAAAACTCACTAAACACTCATAACGTAGCCATTAAATTTAGGCTATTTCTCAACTCGAAACTCTAAACGAATGTAAGCTCAGACCACTTAAACAATCTAGAAGCTTATGATACGCTTCCTTACAACATAACTCATTGCCTCTTAAACATTAGGTTTTAAGAAAATAAATAATAACGCAAGCCTTTATTAGCTTAGGCAACAACTCGACATGATTCGTCATCCTCCTTATTCTTTATTTTTATTTTATCCCCCTTTTTTGTCTTTCATGGTTTTTGTTTTTGTTTTTTTTTTTGTTTTTTTATTGAAGGATGGTGGTCCTTAATTATAAACTTTTCATAAATCCCTGGTGAAATCTCCAAAATACCCAAATAACCAATAAAAATAGCAAACTCCTACCCACGCTTTTAATGGTTCATAGGAGTCGACTCAAAAACACTCATGGCTAATGGAATGGATTATTTGGCTATGATTGGCTCATTCAAAATTTATAGTAGCTAATATATATGGATATAGCCGGAATAAGGGTTTTTTTCTGTGCCTTAACGTCATGTTCAAAGCTAACTACACACAGCGATTTCAAAAAAATTTCAAAATAAAACTCACTCAAGTACATGCAATGATAATAATCACTCAGGCTACTCACAGGTTTTTTGCACGAAAAAGTTTTGAATTGACGCTGCTTTTAAGGTTTTGCGAAATCGTTTGCGTCCAAGTACCATTTTACAATATATAAATAATAATTTTGAAAAATTTATGCACTTATACACGCTCAAAAGACATGAACATCAAATCGTACTTAATTAACTTTGACGGGCAAGCCAGACAAACACATTTCAGTGCAGAAATAGTGATCAATCACGTTAAATCACGAAATTTTTTTAATTGCACAATTTTTTTTCAAATATAAATCATAAATCAACCATCTCCCTCCCTAAAAACTTGGCAATCTCCCAATTATCATAAATATAAAATAAAATAAGAGTAAGGTAGATAAGAAAACTTACCTGAAAATTCGAAAGTCGAGTCTCTCCAAAAGCGCTTATGCAATCAACTTAAGTCTTAGATCGTGTGATTGGATTGTCTTAAAAAAAACTACAAAGATAAAACAAATAACAAAAACAAATTATCTAATATTCTTTAGTTTTTTTTTAATAAAGAGCAAACAAAAACAATTTAAAGATACGGTTGCGATCAATTGCCACTCGCAAGTGCCCGATGGCACATCTTTGGGGATATATTGGTCGAATTGCGGCTTAACGTCATAAATGGCTGGGTTGCAGCTCATCAAAATGTTGTCGGACTGTGGCAAACTTTGGTTGGATTGCGACCTCGATCGATGGAAATGAAATTCGTCAAAATTAGACGGCAGATGCTACTAGCGGTAGCATGTAGCGGTAGGTTGCCTAGCGGTAAGATCATCGATATCCCTAATTATTGCGGCTAGAGGTAGGTTCAGCGGTTGATCGTCATCTTTAACGCCTTGAGTGGAACTAGCGGTAAGGCCTTGCGGTAACAAGCTACCGCTATATAACCATTAGTTGTCCAGAATAAGTGATTTTATTGTATTTTCTGCACACCAACACACATATAAACATACCACGGAAATTGACACAATATAAAAATACATAAATAGAATAAAAGAAAATAAAGAAAATAAAACAAAAACTAACTATCAATTGGGTTGCCTCCCAAGAAGCGCTTTTTTAACGTCGAAAGCTCGACGCAATTTGCTTGATCAATCTCTAGCTCGTGGTGGGCCCACGAACTCTCTCTTGCTACTATTTCAACTCTTCATATAGTTCTCGTAATAAGCTTAAGTCGATGCTTGTGGACTTGGAAATTCGACTTGCCACGCTCATCGTATAGAGTGGCTACCCCATACTCATCCATTTCTTTCATTAAAAATGGTCCACTTCATGCTGCTTTAAAACTTGTTGGATCAAACTCACGTTCGGAATTATAGAGCACTAGTCGACCAACCTTCAACTTCCCATCATTAAACTTTTTGTCAAAAACTTCGTTCGACTTCTTTTTCTTCGTCGTCCAATTATTTTTATGTGCCTTGTCTTTGTTCTTTGAACAAATGAGATTTTTGTAGGGGTCGAGGGAAACGTACTTCAAACGATTCCGCTGTGGGTTCAACTCCACCTTTAGCTCGATTTGAGGTGCTTTCTATACGAGCATTCCATCATTAAATCCATCCACAATATCACATAACTCAATTCCCAGCAAATCCATCAAATCCTCCTCGCTCAAATGCTCCTCGCCATCCTAATTATCAAACTCGTCAATCGTGCTAATGCTCAGGAGTTCATTCACACAAGAATCTACTAAATCAAACAGTAGAACATTCGTCCTTTACAAACGATGCAGGAGTCTTGTGAATATCTTGAAGTGAAAACGTTACTGACTCGCCTAAAATGGATATTGTCATTCTTCCCTTGTTTACGTTGATCACCGTGCGCGTTGTAGACATGAATGGACGTCCTAACAAAATGGTGTGTTCTCGATTCTCGCTTTGTACGTCACCAACGTCCATAATGACAAAATCCACTGGCACAACTAGCTTGTCTACTTGTACTAAGACAACCTCTACAATCCCCAAGGGCAATCTTAATGTTCTATCCGCCAATTGTAATCTCATCGTGGTTGGCTTCAGCGGTCCTAAGTCAAACTCCTTGTAGATAGAGTGGGGCATCAAATTTATGATATCTCCAAGTTCGAGCATCCCCCTTGCGGTTTATCCATTCTCTAGGGAAATATTAATACAAAAACTCCCGGGATCCTTCTCCTTGGGTGGCAATGGTTTCTTCATTATAGCACTAACTTCTATTGTCAAAGCCACATGTTGGTTTGCATCCAAGCTCCTTTCCCTTGATGCTAGCTCCTTGAAAAACCTCACATACGTCGGCATTGTCTTTATTACCTCTAGCAGGGAAAGGTTGATATTAACATATTTCAATAAGTTGTATAGCTCCATGAATTTTTTATTTTCCTTGGCCGGACGTAGGCGTCTTGGGAAGGGAACATGGTCATAAATTGAGGGTGTCAACTTTATTGGCGGTGTACTCGAGGAATTGGTCGGGTCGTTAATGGGTAGAGGAGGGGGGTCTGATTTTGAATTCTTCCTTTTTAACGACCCCAGAACATACGGGATTGGTGATTTATGCATCTGACCGACTGGGTTAGTCAAATCAGTTTGATTTTGAGTCGGCGTTGGAAAATTATCCCCCTCGTCATTTTCTTCTTTACCTTACTCGATGCCGTTATCTATTACTTTTCCACTCCGCATGACATGAATAGCTGAGGCTTGCTCTATTTGACTCGGAAGCTTATTATTATCTTTCGTTAATGTCGCCACATTTGCTGACAGTTACCCTATCACCATATCTGAATGCCTCTGCCCTTGCTTTAAATTCTTAATAAGTTCATCAAACCTTAACTCGAGCTTATTTACTTGCGAAGTTAATTGGGCGAGTCCCTACTGGTTTCTAATCATCTCGGCCACTTGATTTTGCTACCAAATCATAAATAATCATCTGATTGAACTTTGGTAGGCATTTGCCCTTGCATATGGAAATTGTTTGGGGGGTTGGGGGGGGGGGGGGGGGGGTGGGGGGTGGGGGTAGTGCTTGCATATGTGGTAGTCTCTGCCCTGAATGTTTTTGGTTTCAAAATACTTGATGGCGTTAATGTTCTCTCGTAATTCATTTTTGGTTGGACACATACGCATTGGTCACACATTGGTCACATGTCACAACAGTCTTCTTTGAAGAAGCTTGGCTTGTTCGCGTGGCTCCCGAAGCTGCTAATTCTTCGTTAAGTACTTCCTTGATCATCTCCTTGATCGTTTGACCATCTCGCACCAAAACTTTAACTCCTTCATCTTTATCTGTATCAGTTATGGATACTTCTTTCACCTTTAATATATGAGGTCTTGAGTTGGTTTGTCTAGATTTTTTTCTCTGCTTCTCCAACACTCGTTTTGCCTCGAGGGCCGTTAAATCTCCAAAATCTCCTCCTGATGCTATTTCAACTTCACTTTTACCCATGTTCAACAAACCATGAAAGAAAATTTGATTAACCATCTCGGAAGAATAATTATGGTGGGGGAATGCTTGTAAAACTGTCTTGTAATGCTCCCATGTTTCATGAAATAATTCCCCCTACAACTGTTCAAATGTAGTAGTTTGCCTCCGAAGATGTCCGGTTGTTTGTGCCGAATAATATTCATTTAGGAACTTCTCTCTTTTCATCTCCCAGTCACTTAACG
Organism: Phtheirospermum japonicum; assembly: GCA_014905375.1. NCBI lineage: Eukaryota > Viridiplantae > Streptophyta > Magnoliopsida > Lamiales > Orobanchaceae > Phtheirospermum > Phtheirospermum japonicum. The sequence continues at coordinate 24,453 of BMAC01000943.1, forward strand.
ATCTTGGTTCTAAGTATAGTAACCACATCTTTGCTTTGTCCTTCATCCGACAGGGAAAACAAATCGTTTGCACCTCCTCCTTATTAAGGATATTGACCACAAATCTGCCCACTTCATCAACAAAATAGTTTAAAAATGCTAAAGGGTCTTCATGGGCGTTTTCGTGAAAATTCGGGAGTAAATTAATATGATGCGTTTTAATCTCCACTTCTTTTGAAGTTGGTCCAAGAACAATAGCAGACCCAAAAGGCAAAACCTTCGGACGTGCCAAATCGCGCTGTCGAGGTGCTCGATCACCCCTCGGCTCTCTAACTCGGTCATTAGCTCTCTCGTAGTGATTTTCATATGCGTTCCTCTCATTATTATCTTTGCGCACGTATCTCCCTTCAAAATTGTCCTGTTCGTAGCCATGGTTCTGATTCCCAACCAAGAATCAACTCGTCTATGATTGTCAACATACTCGTTAGGCTGATTATGGACTTCCTCATTCCTCTCCTCGTCTTGCTCCCTATTCCCCATGTTTTGCTTTAATCCAGACCAATAAACTCGGGGCTACACTTGTCCTTGCAAATGGGCTGGTTCATTATTGTATTCATCTCGATTGCGACGTGGAGGTCTAGGTGGTCCATCACCGGCGTTACCATTGTGAACAGAATATGCTCCTAGCATTGCCTCAGGGATATCGTCGCAAACAAAATTAGTAGCTATAGAAGAAACGCTCTCGGGAATTGAAACAGGCCTTGGTCTTGGTGGATTTGAACGATGGAAGTTGTCAATTAATGGTGCAAGATCGAGTTGAAGTGGTCTCCTACCTTGCATAAACTCAACAAAAAATCAACGTACCAAGTGGTAAAAATCTAAGCGCAATTATACAAAGAACGACTAAATAGAAAATAAAACAAAAAACATATTTGAATCCTACTTGTTGTCCCCGGCAACGGCGCCAAAATTTTGATTCAAGCTTTTATGCACCCCGTTTATATATATTTAATTTAAAAACATTCAAGCTTACTCGCAAGAGTACGAGGACACTTGTAGGGTGGGAAGTTGACTCAATTCGATTCTCTCGAGGACAACGATTCGGTATCTCGGATGTTTTTCTCAATAATAATTAAACACATAAACTTATACAAATTGGGGTTTTGGGGGGTTTTGATTTTATTATTAAAAACTAAGCAATATTAAATTTAAACCTAATTAAACCAATTATCTTAAACTAAGGAGAAAAATCTTTTTTACCTCCTGAACTATGGTCATTTTGACACTTTGCCTCCTAAACTTTTTTTTCGTGCAAATTACCTCCTAGACTGTACGAATTTTGCACTTAACCTCCTGAACTCTCATTTTTGGTAGAAGTTCTAGCCGGATCTCACTCGTGTGACATGCACGCTAACATATAAGGGATAAAATTGACTTTACATCTCCTCATCATGACTCCCGCTCAAAATAATGGCACATGAGCACTACGTAGGTTTCAAATCCTACGTGTATACATATCTTGGTGTGAGCATTATCTTAACAGGTCATACGAGTCCTCACGTGTCATTGTTTTGAGCAGGAGTCATAAGTAAGAGATGGAAAGTCGGTTTTACCCCTTATATGTAAGCGTGCATGTTATACGAGTGAGATTCGACCAAAAGTTCCACCAAAAATGGGAGTTCAGGAGGTTAAGTGCAAAATTCGTACAATTTAGGAGGTAATTTGCATGAAAAAAAAGTTTAGGAGGCAAAGTGTCAAAATGACCATAGTTCAGGAGGTAAAAAAAGATTTTTCTCTAAACTAAGTTACCAACTATGTAACATCCATACATCCAATGCATTTTTATTTAATTATTTAATTATCATCATGCATTAAAAATATAATTCTAGTTCCGAGCTCGTCACCATAAACAAATTCCTATTTTAGTTTTATATAATCTAAAAATTATATTTAAACGAATTATAATTCGTTTTCAAATAAAATTATAATATCAACTTCTAATAAATTATTATAATTATTTAGTAATTTATTTATTTAAATTACTTCCAAGTCATATATGAAATAAATCTCGATTTCTGAAAATTTTTATAATTTATTTATATTATAATTATTTTAATAATTATAAAATACTATTGGGTTGACAAAGGAATTATTCTAGTTTTAAACTTAAGTCGTCAATTGGAATGACTTCTTTTGGACTTGAAAACGAGCCCAACGACTAGCCCGAGCCCACCAAGACCTCAACCCTAACCTTCTATAATTAAATCTTAAGTTGGTTTATAAGCAAATTTCTTTTTCTTCTCCAGCCGTGTTTCATGATCATCACCTCCAACCTTCATAAAAATTTTCCACATTTCTTCACATTACTACAAAACGGCTACAAGCAAAGGTAATGGTCAATTCTTTTGTTTTCTAAAATTTTCAAAGAAACGGACCCCTTTCGAGTCTGGCTACATCACCAAAAATCGCCAACTCCGACGAATTCCCTGCCGAGCCACCATCTACCAGCCCAAATCGGACCCAGACCCAAACTCAAACAACTACCACAGCCACGACCAACAACCCCCACGTTGAAACCGATTCTGGAACCGTACAACGGCAACACCATCACCAGCCCGATCATCCACCACGTCGAACCATCCGGATCGCCGAGCCCCCATCATCGCCAACCCAACCAGCCCGTACGCCAACCTGCCTGAAACGGAAGCCACGCTGGACAACTACCGGCCCAAACAACCAAGATCCCAAACCACCGTTTCCAAGTCGTGGCCCGAAACCAAGCCATCCCTACCGCCCAACTTCCAGACCCGCGACCTTTTTCTAAGGCCCGGATCGCCACCACCACCACCAAACCCAACTTAGCCAAACCCACAGCCCGAGAGCCACCACTATCTCCGCCGGCACACCCTCTGGCCCATAACCCCGTCGCCGCCGACGAATCGTGCCACCACGTTGACGCCGAAGAAGGAGGAGAGCCGCCGAGACTGACCCGAGTGCCGCTGTTGTTGCTAATGCCGTTCGCTAAGACGCCGCCATGGTGGAGCCGAAGGGGGGCCTTTGCTGCGCCGATTTCTGGACGGAGAAGGAAATCAATCGCACCCGGCCGTCGCTGTCTGCCGATGCGAGTTTACGCCGGAAAAACGCTGCCAGGAGTCAGCCCTTTAGCCGCCGGCGAGAATTGAAGAAGGGAGGGGCGCCGATTTTTCCATTGCCGTGGCCGATTTCTAAGTTTTGGGAGAAAGAAAGGAAGAATGAGGAGAGGACGACGGGCTCTGGGGAAGAAAAGGGGCTGGGGCTCCCCTTTTATCCCAACAAACTTTTTCCAATTCTGCAGATTGACCCCCCCAGCTTCTTAACCCTTTTCAATTGAAACCCCAGATTTCCAATAACCCCTATCCAGCCCCAAAACAAAATTTAAAAACTGCACTCCAGTCCTTTTAAATTATTATTGCTATTAGATTATTATTATTATTATTACTATTATTGTTATTATTATTATTATTATTATTATTATTATTATTATTATCATTAATATTGTATTATTATTACTATTATTATTATTATTACTACATTAAATATGAAAATTACTAATTAAATATATTTTTTCTAATTTATTAGGTGACGAGCTTTAAGGGGACTTAGGATTTCAACTACGTGCATATCACTCGACTTTCCACSACATTTTTACGAGGTAGGGACCACTGACTTACCTATGTTAAATTTTATGTACTCAAATTTATGTGCTATGTGTATCATGCGATTCTATATTTCCAAAAACTAATATAGCCGTAGACCAAATGTGTCTGTGACCGGGGAAAAGGGTCATTGGGTTTATCCCAGCGTGCTATAACCACGAATTAAAACCAGAGACCAAATGTGTCTGTGACCGGGGAAAAGGGTCATCGGGTATATCCCGGCGCGTTTTAGCTGCAGTCAACTTATTTTCTACGATAAAACTATGAATTCTATGGTCGATTGTGCTATTTTTGAGTTGTATGATTTTGCATTGGTTAAGTCAGTGTAACTATTGAGTACGTTGAGCTCATCCCAAATCAACGATATTTTTTTCAGGTATGAACGAAGATGTCGATCGGATGGGAGACGAGTAGAGGAATAAAAATGTTGATGTTGGTTTTGTGTTTCTAAAACTTGTTTCATTGTTTTAAATAAAAGTTGAACTAGACATAAAAACGCGTTTTAATTATAAATTTCCTTTGATGGTGATTTGGTTATTTATATTATGATTATTTCCGCTGCGTAAAGTTTGAAAGTCTTGACATTTATTGTGACGCCAAGGTTTCGTCATATTTTTCTTAAATATAAATCCTATTTTGACTAAAGTGAAATCGGGGCGTTACAAAGGTGGTATCAGAGCCAAGGTTTTGATTGGTTCTGTAGACTCGTTTCGTTTTTTTGAAAATCAAAAAGTTTATAAAATAAATATTTGGGTTACTTAAACAATCTTCATTCCTCCTCGTTGAACATTCGTCGATATCCTCAAGGTACCAAAGTTCATTATAATTGTTTAATCATTTATTTAAATTCCATGTTAATTCATAACTGCATTGTATTGGGTATGGATGTTTATACTWTGGATATGATTGCATTGTCTTGGGAATGGTTGATGATGCTTTTGATGTGAATGTGTTGTATTGAGAATGGTTGTTGGTGCTATTGGTATGATGACACTCCAAGTCATGGAGGATTTCATTATTTATGGTTTTTCGGAAGTCGACACGATGAGGTTATTTTGTTGACCAAAACATCATTTGTGGCTCTTAGCCAAAGAAGAAACTCCCAAGGAAAACCGTGAAGAGGTTTCCAAAGGGAAAAAGAAGCGGGAACAGGGTTAATGAAGAAAACCCACCCCACTTTGATCAAACGACCGTTGAGGCTATGGATACGGTTTTCACCATCTTCTTCCAACGCCTTCAAGTTAACGGTTTGGGGAATGGAGGTAACAACTCGAGAGCAGTGGATCAGTTCCGCCAGTACCGACCACCAACTTTCAATGGGAGAGATGGACCTGACGCAGTGGAGGAGTGGTTCTGGTCACTCGAAAGAATCTTTCGAATGATAGCGTGCGACGACGTGCAGAAGGTCACGTGTGCCACTTTTCAGCTAACTGAAGATGCTGACCACTAGTGGGAAGGTTATTGGAGAACCTGTTCAGAGGCGGAACGAGACGCATTCACTTGGAACAAGTTCAAGACGGTGGTTATGGAGAAGTTTTTCTCGCGCTCGTATCGCGATCAGAAGGAGACCGAATTCCTAAATCTCAAACAAGGGAACTTGACGGTCACTGAATACGAGAGAAATTTTAATCAGTTGAACTGTTTCGCTACGCACCTAGTGGACACCGATTTGAAGAAATCGTTGAGGTTCAAAAGAGGTTTGAGGGCTCAACTAGCGGGTATCTTATCAGCACAAGGCGATCTCCCATACTCGGAAATGGTTAAAAGATCCCAAGATGTGGAGTCAAGTCTTGGAATGGATGAGGCAAAGCCTAAACTCACAACTTCGGTGGACAAGAGGAAGTGGGTAGGAGGAAGTTCCAACCAAGTCAAGCAACAAAAGACTGGTGGCGGAAACTTTCAGCAAGGGATGGACAACAAGCCCATGTGCCAAAATTGCGGTAAGAGACATTTTGGTGAGTGCCTTCTAGGGCAAGGAAAGTGTTACCGCTGCCGTCAGAGTGGGCATGCAACGCAGTTCTGTCCTGTGTATGGTCAAAGAAAACAAGGCGGTGGAGGGCCAAAGCCAGGACCAACCAATGGAGGAAATGCTCGAATGTATGCCATGGCACGCAACGAAGCTGAAGAGAACCCTGGAGTTATAACAGGTATGTTAACCATCTCAGGAATTCCTGCTTTTGTGCTTTTTGATACGGGTGCTTCGCACTCTTTTGTGTCGAAGAAATTTCGTGATTTAACTGAAGTTAAGAGCACTAGAGTAGAGGAACTCTTAGAAGTTGGTTTACGAATCTCAAACGGCCCTATGTATCTTGGCTTCAACTTCCCCCTTTGACCAAATCTCACTACACCTCGGACCGGTGCTACTTTCAGAAACACCTTATCGCCTACCTCAAAATGCAGATCTTTTCTTCGTCGGTCCGCATAAGATTTTTGTCGATCCTGCGCAGTCCTAATTCGATCTCGGATCGTGGCGATGTGTTTAACCGTCTCTTGGACTAGTTCGGGGCCCAAAATCTTTCTCTCCCCTACTTCGTCCCAGTACAAAGGAGATCTACACTTTCTCCCGTACAAAGCCTCGTATGGAGCCATACCAATGGTGGATTGGTAACTGTTGTTGTAAGCAAATTCTACCAATGGTAATAAGCCTTCCCATTGACTTCCCAAGTCAAGTATGCAAGTTCTCAGCATATCTTCCATGACCTGGTTAGTCCTCTCAGTTTGACCGTCTGTTTGTGGATGATAAGCCGTACTGAACTTCAATTTAGTGCCCAGAGCACTTTGCAAGCTCTTCCAAAAGTTCGAGGTGAACCTCGTGTCTCTGTCCGACACAATCGAGACCGGTACTCCGTGCAACTTAACAATTTCCCGAATATAGATTTGGGCATATTGTTCCATGTTGAAGGTCATCTTGACCGGTAAAAAGTGAGCCGACTTGGTTAAACGATCTACTATCACCCAAACTGCCTTGTTACCTCTCGTCGATGGCGGTAAACCTACCACGAAATCCATCGAGATATGCTCCCACTTCCATTCCGGAATCTCTAGTGGTCTAAGCAAACCTGACGGTCGTTGGTGTTCAGCCTTGACTCGCTGACAAACTAGACACTTTCCCCACAAAAGTGGCAATGTCTCTCTTCATGCTCCTCCACCAAAACACTGTCTTCAAGTCCTTATACATCTTGGTACCACCAGGATGTGCAGTGTAAGGAGTACAATGGGCTTCTTCCAGAATTTCTTTCCTTAGATCCTCGTCTTTTGGAACACAAATTCTCCCTTCGTAAAACAAAGCTCCATCGTCTGCTAAAACAAAACCTTTGATGGTTCCTTTCCGCACTTTCTCCTTCATCTTGCTTATGAAACCATCTCGAGTTTGAGTTTCCTTGATCCTTTCTCTCAAAGTTGGTTGCACCACTAAGGATGCTAAGATCCCCTTCGTGTTCTTTGGAGGTATCACCATTTCGATCTTTCATCTTGGCGAACTCCTCAACCAACTTATCTTGTTCGGACAGTAAAC
>BMAC01000943.1:32578-45047 GCA_014905375.1 Phtheirospermum japonicum
ATAAGTCTTCAATACGAGGTAACGGGTACTTGTTCTTTATTGTGAGTCGATTAAGTTCTCTATAATCGATACACATTCTCATTGACCCATCTTTCTTCTTAACAAAGAGGACCGGTGCTCCCCACGGTGAAACACTCGGTCGGACAAAACCTAAATCCAACAACTCTTGGATTTGTGCCTTTAGCTCTTGAAGTTCCTTCGGTGCCATCCTGTAAGGTGCCTTTGAGATAGGTGCTGCCCCTGGTGTCAAATCAATTGTGAACTCGACTTGACGACTGGGCGGTAATCCTGGTAACTCTTCCGGAAAAACGTCCTTAAAATCTCGGACGATGGGCACCTTCGTGCGGTGTCACCTCGACCGCTGGATTGCTCACCAAATTCACCAGGAAACCTTGGCATCTCTCCTTCTTCAACAACTTCATGGCCTTCATTGCCGTTATCACTTGTGGCACCGTCTTGGTCTTGGCTCCAAAGAACTTGATCTCTCCACCTTCAGGGAGTTTGAAAGTTATTTCTCTTTCGCGACATTGTATCTTCGCTTGATACTTCGTGAGCCAGTTCATTCCTAATATCAAGTCGAAATCCTTCATTTCGATCACATACAAGTCAGCCTCGAGATTCTTTCCTCCTACATCGATCTTTCACTCCCTTATCCATCAAGTTCGTGACCATTACGTCACCGGATGTCAGGAGAATCGGAGAATTGGCCTACGAGCTTGCGTTACCACCCAGTTTGTCGGGCATTCACAACGTCTTCCATGTGTCGATGTTAAGAAAGTATGTCTACGATCCACACCATATTGTGAGCTACGAAGAGTTGGAGGTTAATAAGGATTTAACTTATGAAGAGGCTCCGGAAGCGATTTTGGATCGTAAGATACACCAATTAAGGAACAAGGGAGATAGCATTGATCAAGGTGCAATGGAGACGTCATGGGATGAACGAGGCCACTTGGGAACAGGAGGAAGAATTCAAAGCGAAGTATCCAAATTTCGGCATTTCGGGTAAGTGCGGAATTTTGAGGACAAAGTTTTTAAGGGGGTAGGTTGTAACATCCATACATCCAATGCATTTTTATTTATTTATTTAATTATCATCATGCATTAAAAATATAATTCTAGTCCGAGCTCGTCACCATAAACAAATTCCTATTTTAGTTTTATATAATCTAAAAATTATATTTAAACGAATTATAATTCGTTTTCAAATAAAATTATAATATCAACTTCTAATAAATTATTATAATTATTTAGTAATTATTTATTTAAATTACTTCCAAGTCATATATGAAATAAATCTCGATTTCTGAAAATTTTTATAATTTATTTATATTATAATTATTTTAATAATTATAAAATACTATTGGGTTGACAAAGGAATTATTCTAGTTTTAAACTTAAGTCGTCAATTGGAATGACTTCTTTTGGACTGAAAACGAGCCCAACGACTAGCCCGAGCCACCAAGACCTCAACCCTAACCTTCTTTAATTAAATCTTAAGTTGGTTTATAAGCAAATTTCTTTTTCTTCTCCAGCCGTGTTTCATGATCATCACCTCCAACCTTCATAAAAATTTTCCACATTTCTTCACATTACTACAAAACGGCTACAAGCAAAGGTAATGGTCAATTCTTTTGTTTTCTAAAATTTTCAAAGAAACGGACCCCTTTCGAGTCTGGCTACATCACCAAAAATCGCCAACTCCGACGAATTCCCTGCCGAGCCACCATCTACCAGCCCAAATCGGACCCAGACCAAACTCAAACAACTACCACAGCCACGACCAACAACCCCCACGTTGAAACCGATTCTGGAACCGTACAACGACAACACCATCACCAGCCCGATCATCCACCACGTCGAACCATCCGGATCGCCGAGCCCCCATCATCGCCAACCCAACCAGCCGTACGCCAACCTGCCTGAAACGGAAGCCACGCTGGACAACTACCGGCCCAAACAACCAAGATCCCAAACCACCGTTTCCAAGTCGTGGCCCGAAACCAAGCCATCCCTACCGCCCAACTTCCAGACCCGCGACCTTTTTCTAAGGCCGGATCGCCACCACCACCACCAAACCCAACTTAGCCAAACCCACAGCCCGAGAGCCACCACTATCTCCGCCGGCACACCCTCTGGCCCATAACCCCGTCGCCGCCGACGAATCGTGCCACCACGTTGACGCCGAAGAAGGAGGAGAGCCGCCGAGACTGACCCGAGTGCCGCTGCTGTTGCTAATGCCGTTCGCTAAGACGCCGCCATGGTGGGAGCCGAAGGGGGGCCTTTGCTGCGCCGATTTCTGGACGGAGAAGGAAATCAATCGCACCCGGCCGTCGCTGTCTGCCGATGCGGTTTACGCCGGAAAAACGCTGCCAGGAGTCAGCCCTTTAGCCGCCGGCGAGAATTGAAGAAGGGAGGGGCGCCGATTTTTCCATTGCCGTGGCCGATTTCTAAGTTTTGGGAGAAAGAAAGGAAGAATGAGGAGAGGACGACGGGCTCTGGGGAAGAAAAGGGGCTGGGGCTCCCTTTTATCCCAACAAACTTTTTCCAATTCTGCAGATTGACCCCCCAGCTTCTTAACCCTTTTCAATTGAAACCCCAGATTTCAATAACCCCTATCCAGCCCAAAACAAAATTTAAAAACTGCACTCCAGTCCTTTTAAATTATTATTGCTATTAGATTATTATTATTATTATTACTATTATTGTTATTATTATTATTATTATTATTATTATTATTATATTTAATATTTATTATTATTATATTATTATTATTATTACTACATTAAATATGAAAATTACTATTAAATATATTTTTTCTAATTTATTAGGTGACGAGCTTTAAGGGGACTTAGGATTTCAACTACGTGCATATCACTCGACTTTCCACGACATTTTTACGAGGTAGGGACCACTGACTTACCTATGTTAAATTTTATGTACTCAAATTTATGTGCTATGTGTATCATGCGATTCTATATTTCCAAAAACTAATATAGCCGTAGACCAAATGTGTCTGTGACCGGGGAAAAGGGTCATTGGGTTTATCCCAGCGTGCTATAACCACGAATTAAAATCAGAGACCAAATGTGTCTGTGACCGGGGAAAAGGGTCATCGGGTATATCCCGGCGCGTTTTAGCTGCAGTCAACTTATTTTCTACGATAAAACTATGAATTCTATGATCGATTGTACTATTTGTGAGTTGTATGATTTTGCATTGGTTAAGTCAGTGTAACTATTGAGTACGTTGAGCTCATCCCAAATCAACGATATTTTTTTCAGGTATGAACGAAGATGTCGATCGGAAGGGAGACGAGTAGAGGAATAAAAATGTTGATGTTCGTTTTGTGTTTCCAAACTTGTTTCATTATTTTAAATAAAAGTTGAACTAGACATAAAAACGCGTTTTAATTATAAATTTCCTTTGATGGTGATTTGGTTATTTATATTATGATTATTTTCGCTGCGTAAAGTTTGAAAGTCTTGACATTTATTGTGACGCCAAGGTTTCGTCATACTTTTCTTAAATATAAATCCTATTTTGACTAAAGTGAAATCGGGGCGTTACAAACTAAAACTAAGAGCAATTATTAAACCGAATTAAATTACAAAATAAATTATCCTAAATTATCAACTAAGAACTAAGAGCAATTAATTAATTTAAAAATATAAATTTACTTAAGTAATTAATTATCTATTGATTAACCTAATTAAAATTCAAATTTAAATAATTACTCAATAATAAATCTAAAATGCAGCAACTAAATTATCATGAATTAATTCAATAAATCCTAACGAAATTACGATCATGCATAAAATAATAAACTACGAAGCTAACGAAACCTTGAACCATGAAAACAAAGCAATAAAACATGAATTAATTCGCATGAACATTATCAACCAACTCAAGTATCAAATATCCAAGCATATAACATGAAAACTGAATTAAAACAGAAGCTAAGTTGCTGCGATTATTCAACGCAATCAATGTTCAAACTAAACCTAAGAACATAAACTTAAAAGGTAATATCTAAGCTTAGAAACTAGAGTTTAATCTAAGAAAACAAGTAAAAGAGATAGAAGAATTATTATTCTACTGGAAACTTTAAAGAACTTTGGCTAATCCGAAGAGAATCGCTGCAGATCGGTCGAGAAACGGTCGAACGGCGTCGAACGGGCTCTGGAACTCGTCATCGTCGAATCTTCGATCTCTGCATTTTGGTGTTTAAATCCGACTCTAAACCCTAGGAATATGTTTTTGGTAAGTTTTTGGGCTCAAGTGCACGCTTGGAACTCGGATTAATGAGGGGTTTATATAGATTTTCCGCAACTATTAAAAGGAAAGTTTTAAGTCGGTTCTGGGCCCGCTAACGGTAAGGTAGCGGTAGGGTAACCATTATAGATAGCTATCGCTAGTTCTTCAATTCAATGCCTCTGATCTTCAACATCGGTTGTAAGTAACGATAAGGTAGCGGTGAGTAACCATTATAGATAGCGGAAGTAGCTATCACTAATGCACCGTTAACTTCTCTTTCTTCCTTCAACGATACTATAAAGATTCCAGATGGAATAACCGTTATAGAAAACTGTTAGCTACTAATTCTTGCTACTTCTTCGCTGGAAAGCTCGACCTTTGACTCTCGATCGTTATACTTCATTTCTAACGTGCTGAACTCTTCCGGTTACTTAGATTTAAGGTGAAAAACAACAAAATATCACCTAATTGCATCAATCTAGATCAAAAGGCAGTAAAATAAGCTGGAAGTAAAAATATACGAGATTAAGCTTAAACTATCCAACTTATACAAAAAACAAATAGAAAAATGAACTAAAATACTAAAAGTAAGGACAAATATGTGCTAATCAGTGATTCCACTGATCTGTTGTTCCATTATACTCAAAGACCATAGATCGGTAAGAGGCCAGTAGATCATCGCACATGATAACCTCTCTGAATGGGGTGCTTCTCCGTGGTTAGCCTGCAGCTGTGCCCGCCATATTATGTTTGACTTCCCTGACCTCTCTCTGGAGATTTTGCATCTGCTTCGTGAAGTCTAGGTTGGTTTTGCTCGAAGTGTCGCTATCTGAGGCAGGAAAGCTCTCCTCCTCTCCCTGGGCAAGTGCTTGTTATGCATGTAATTGTGGTATTTTTGTTTTTAATTAGGTTTTAGTGTTGCTTATAGTGGTTTTTGGGTCAATTAGTTAGGTTTTCTAGGTTGTTGTTCTTGTTTTGTTGTTTTTCGTGTTTCTTGTTGATTTTATACTTAATATGGTTAAATGGGTTCAATTATTTTAAAATTTGGTTAAATTCTTGGGTTTTTATGTTCAAAATCCTATTTTCATATGTAAAGGCATGGAGACCCCAAAACTCAAGATATGCGTGCCTAAATTGGTGCAAAGAGCATGCTCCAAAATGGTCAAACATTCTAGAATGTTATCCCATTTCCGTGCCCAGCCTTGCCCAAGTCCGCGCCAAGGCATGGCACGCACGCCATGCCCATTTCAGCGCCCGCACATTGCCAAGGTCGGCGCCCAACGCTCGCCCATTTTAGTGCCTACCCACGCGCCCACGTGTTGCCAAGGTCGGCGCCCAGTGCCTTGCCCTACTTCTGCGTCCGTTTCAGCACCAGCCCTGGCGCCCTGCCCACGCCCGGCGCTTGTGCCCATTTCCGTGCCTATTTCCATGCCTACGCACACGCATTCCTTTGCCCAGCCCAGTGCTCAGCCCGGCCACCAGCGCCCATGCGCGCCCAAGCCATCCCAAGCTCGGCTAATGGCCGAGCCACCCTGAGCCAAATCGAGCCAAAAGGCTAGCCAAGTGGCTAGGGAGCCCATTTCGGTTCAAACTTGGTCAAACTCAAAAAATTAAGCCTTTAAACCCCAAATCGACCCATTTAAACCTAATAAAACCTTGTATAAATAGAGGACTTCTCTCGTTTTTGTAATCATCCACTCTCCTCCCAACTTTTTCATGTGTTTGTGATTAATTCACTCTCTAGTTTTGAGTTTTATTTTCTCTCTCTTAGGTTTTAGAATTTAATTTCAAGTTTTGTCATGGGTTTGTAAGTCTACAAAGAATTCAAGTACCCCCTTTGATTTTATTTTTCCTTGTAATTTCATTCAAGTATTTGGATTCTGTTTTCAATTCAAGTAAGTTTTCCTTTCTTTGCTTCCTTATTCTTCAATTTCATGCATGTTCTTCAATTTATGCCTTTTGCCTTAGCTCTTAGATTTCTTGTTAGATCTTGTGATTTGTCCATGGAATCTAGGTGAGTGACACACCAAGATCATAGATCGAGTCCTTGATCATTTTTATTTTGAGTTCTTCATATGCTTTATTTTGGTTTTTGTTTGCATGCATAGTTCTAAGTTGGATCCTAGATCCACACTAAATCTTTAGTTATTTTCCGTAAAGATTAAAACTTTCAATTCAACTTTTCTTGCTCTTTATATTGGTGCTTTCAGTATTTGTCAATTTGCATTTTTCTAGATTTTATGATCATGCATGCATGATTGTACTCTAGGGTTTTTTAGTTGTACTTGATGAAACTTTGATTTCTATTGCTTATTTTTATTATTGCTTGCAATTTCCATGAGGCATACGCACAAGGCATCCTACCAACTTCCATTTTACATTTCCTAGTGATAGGGCATGATTAGTAAGACCCGGATTGAGGTAGACTGGGGGGTTAAAAATATAAGAAAGGGTGGCTCGCACATGAGAAACCTGATTAGACTTTTCTCTTGGGTAAGAGCTGGATGATCTGATGAGATGTCCAGAGCAGGAGTATTCCCTTGACAGGAGTTCTTGGTGGTAGTGCCGGAAGCACAGGTTTATAACAGATCTGACTCCTTGATCGGAGGGTGACAAGGGGGACCACTTGTCAGAGACTATTATCCCAACTACCCATGATTTGCGGTCAGTGCCTCCGAGATCCCGGAAAGGAGGTCCCGCCAAGAAAGACAATAAACCGCCTAGTGCTGAAGCCGAGTAAGAAATAGCTAGGCAGACCCGGAAACCTTAAGAACAAGGAAAGAGCTGAATTAAGCAGGTCTGGTCACCTGCCCACATAGAAGAGACAAGTGGGACCACTTGTCAGAATTTGTTGCGTAACGGCCCATGATTCGCGGCCTTTGCTTCCAAGATCCCGGAAAGGGGTCCCCACTAGGAAAGCTATAAATATCTCAGCCCCAAGGTTGAGAGAGGTATGTCATTCTCTTGAGTATTCTCGCTTACTTTCTAAAAAACACCTCAAACGCTTACTGACTTAAGCATCGGAAAGGTTTCCACCGGGAAATCACCGGTGGTCCTTTCTAACTCTTGTTTGTGGTGCAGATCAGGAAGGTGTTCAAGGTTTCAGGCAGTCTTAACATTGGTCATTTTTTGGGTTGAAATAATTGGCACCGTCTGTGGGAAAGGAATCAAGCTAAGACGTGAGGAATTTTTCATGGCTTCAGACGGACTGCGACAAAATTTGGTGGGAGAGCTCGGCGGAACTCCCAGCTCCGCCGCGCCGTGGGGTATGCCACGGTCGGCTGAACCACCAACAGCAAGGCAAGGAGAGGCCGAAACATCATCAACAACTAGGACGGGTGCCGCGCCACCCCCCTCTGGCGAACCACATCCTGCTGCCGAAGGCCTATTGAATGACGCTTTGCTCAGGAAGCTATCTGAACTAATCGGCAAAGTTGTGGAGGTAGCTGTGGAGAAAAAAATTGCCGCGATGTCCACCCCGCTGTTCGGAGCGCGGCCAGATCGAACGGTCCCATTGCCAGAGACTGAGCCGTGGCATAATCAGGCCACCGAGCGAACCCTGCTCCGAGATAGAGATGAACGCTATTCCACCTCCGACAGCGAGACATCTAGTCAGGTTAATCCGGACTTGGTGGAGGAAATGTAGAGTTTGTAGAAGGAGGTACGAGATTTTAAGAAGAAGATGGCGACTGGTGGTGCGATTCCGGCAAGAAGAGGTACGCCATTTACGGAAGAAGTGATGCGCGATGATGTTCCGACCTCCTACAGGTCACTGGGTTTTGAATACAATGGGACCACAGACCCCTGGGATCATCTGAGCCGATTTGAGACTGCGACAGCCCTGCATAAGTTTTCAGATGCGGTTATGTGCAGAGTCTTTCCAATGATTTTCACTAAAACAGCTCAGCTCTGGTTTAGCCAACTGCCGCCGAAGTCTATCAGCAACTTCGACGAGTTCAACTCAGCCTTCCTGCATCAGTTCACGAGCTGCAGGAAGTACCAGAAGATGCCTCTAGAGCTGTTTAGCCTCAAGCAAAAGGAAGGGGAGAGCCTGCGCGCTTACATTAATCGCTTCACAAATGCTAAACTGGAGGTGCCTTCGGCGTCGGAGGAGCTGTTGGTGAACGCCCTGGCACAGGGTTTGAGAAGAGGAGAGTTCTTTCAGTCGCTGGTTGTTAAGCCAGCGATAAAGTTTGGGGAGCTTTTGGAGCGAGCTGAGAAGTATATTCACTTGGAGGAGGCCCTGAAGATCAAGGATGAGGGGGAAAGGAAGAAAGAAAGGCATGATCGCGAGGAAAGAGTAGCTGTGAAAAAGCTTAGGCCAGACCTGTCTGGAGGGAGGCCTCGCTTTGATAAATACACTCCTTTGGCAACCCCACAGGGTGAAATCTTGCAGGCAATTGAGAAGCATCCAGACCTGAAGTGGCCGAAAACCTACTCGCAGAGGCCCAGGAAAGAAAGATCAGATCGTTTCTGTCGCTTCCACAACGAGTATGGACACGACACTGACCAGTGTACCCATCTAAAAGATTAGTTGAAGAGGCTGGTCCAGGCCGGACACTTGAAAGAGTATGTCCGAATGAGGAAAGAAGAGGCCAGGTCTGGCAATAAGAATTATGACCGGTTTCAACAAGGTAGAGGTGATCAGGATAAGGTGCGAACAGGAGGAAGAAGATCTGATCAAGCCCAGGTCATTCACGGAGAAATTCAAATGATCACAGGAGGAGAGCTGGATGAGCACTCTAAGAGAACCCAGCATAGTTACGTCAGGGCTGGCAAGGACCTGGTCAGGACATCTCGAGAAGTCGGGCAATTGGCATCTACACCAAACATC
This sequence comes from Phtheirospermum japonicum, assembly GCA_014905375.1. NCBI lineage: Eukaryota > Viridiplantae > Streptophyta > Magnoliopsida > Lamiales > Orobanchaceae > Phtheirospermum > Phtheirospermum japonicum. Next base: position 41,670 of record BMAC01000943.1, read on the forward strand.
TGCTTTGGTTCAGAGGATTGCGATGGCATCCTGGCTCCACACATGGATGCTCTGGCCATAACGGCCACTATCGTCAACTACAGTGTGCGGAGAATTTTTGTGGACACAGGGAGCTCTGCGGACATTCTGTTCTTTGATTGCTTTAAAAAATCGAAGTTGAATGTCGAGCTCGAGGAGGTGACTACTTCCTTGGTAGGATTTGCAGGGGGTGCCCTGAAGCCAATAGGAGCGGTTAGGCTCCTTGTGACTTTAGGAGAAGAGCCCTATCGCGTAACTAGGATGGTGCATTTCCTGGTGGTAGACGCACCGTCCTCCTACAACATCATGCTTGGCCGACCCTCATTAAGTCAGTTCCAAGCTGTAATCTCGGTCTTTCATATGAAAATGAAATTCCTTACTGAGGAAGGAACTGGTGAGGTGAGAGGAGATCAGTATGCATCACGCCAGACGTATGTGGAATGCATTCGGCGGAATGGTGAGGAAGAGAGGATAAGTAAAAGGGCTCGAGTAGAACAGCCACGGCAAGAGCTGGTAAGAAGAGAGGAGGGGTTGATGCTGGTGGAAGTCGTTCCAGGCGATGAGAGTCGAACTCTCCGTGTGGGGGCAACTCTTAGCCCAGAAGTCTTGACAGACCTGGTGACGCTGCTAAGAGAAAGTGCGGATGTCTTCGCTTGGTCTCCCCAAGACTTGGTGGGGATCGACCCAGAGGTCACTGAACATCGCCTCAATATCCGCCCAGACCTGAAGCCAGTCAAGCAAAAGAAGCGCAATTTCGGCCTAGAGAAAGAAGCTATCATAGAGGCAGAGGTCGAAAAGCTTTTGAAGGCGGGACATATTCAGGAAATACAATTTCCAGAATGGCTTTCTAACGCGGTGTTGGTCCCAAAGACGGATGATTGGCGGATGTGCATTGATTTCCGAGATTTAAACCGCGCCTGTCCGAAGGACCATTACCCACTGTTAAGGATTGATCAGCTCGTCGACTCCACCTCTAGACTCGAGCTCCTGAGCATGATGGACGCCTCGCAGGGATACCACCAGATCAGACTAGCTAGAGAGGACTGGAAGCGCTTCAGCTTTATAACTCCGAAGGCGACGTATTGCTATGTGGATATGCCCTTTGGCCTTAAAAATGCAGGTGCTACGTACCAGCGATTAGTGGACAAAATGTTCAAGAGCCAGCTCGGCCAAAACATGGAGGTCTATGTCGATGATATGCTGGTAAAGAGCACGAAGGCAGTATCGCATGTGGACAGTTTGAGGGAAACCTTCAGTACCCTGCGAAAGTACAAGATGAAGCTTAATCCTAAGAAGTGTGCATTCGGGGTCAGAGCTGGAAACTTTTTAGGATATATGGTCATGGAAAAGGGTATTGAAGCTAATCCCGAAAAGGTGAGGGCCATTATGGAAATGCACGCGCCTAAAAATGTGAAGGAGATGCAATGCTTGGCTGGACAGATCAATGCCCTGAGTAGATTTGTATCCAGGTCTGCGGAAAAGAGCTTGCCATTTTTTCAGGCCTTACGAAAGAAAGCTAAGTTCCAATGGAGTGATGAATGTGAAGAGGCTTTTAAACTACTGAAAGAGCATCTGGCGGGCATGACCTTGCTCACGAAGCCCGTCCAAGTGGAGCCCCTTGTCCTATACCTGTCTGTGGGACAGCAGGCGGTTAGCTCATTCCTGATCAGGGAGGATGGCAAAATACAAAGACCAGTATATTTTTGGAGCAAGGTCTTGCATGCAGCAGAGATCAGGTATGTAGAAGTGGAAAGGGCGATGCTAGCCCTGGTTGGAACTGCTCATAAATTGCGTTCGTACTTTCTTTCATACACTATAATTGTGCGAACCAACCTTCCATTGAAAACTATAATGGACAAACCAGAGGCATCTGGGAGGCTAGTCAAATAGATCATAGAACTTAGCGAATTTGATATTGCATTTGAGGCTAGAACAACTATTAAGGCTCAGGCCTTAGCAGATTTCATGCAGGAGATGACTGGTCTTACTAGAGAGTTGGAGGAATGGACAATTTTCACAGATGGCTCTGTCTGTAACCAGGGCTGCGGGGCTGGAATCGTCCTAGTAGATCCAGCAGGGGTGTCCACTGAGTTCGCCGTGCGGTTAAATGCAGCGTTCTCCAATAATGCCGCTGAGTATGAGGCCCTCTTAAGAGGGATCCAGATGACGAAAGATCTGGGTGCAGAGCAGGTGTGCGTTAAGGTGGACTCACAGCTTGTTTGCAAGCAGATCAGTGGAGAGTTCGAGAAAAGGGAGGAAAATATGCAGAAGTATCTGGCCAAATTCAGGGATTTGGAGAAAGGAATGAAAGAGGTAACAGTCCTTCAGATTCCTAGAGAGGAAAATGGACGAGCTGATTTCTTGGCAAAAGTAGCCAGCTCGGCCACAGACTGTCGCGAGCGAAGGATCACTCTGTTAAATACAGATGTAGAGTTCGGAGCTGAGCAGGTTGGCGCGGTTATGGAAAGGGAGGACTGGCTCGCCCCTATCAAGGCATACTTAGATCAAGGGGTCACGCCGGAGGATAAAAAGGAGGCGACAAAGATACGAGGCAGAGCTGCCAGATTCTGTTTGATTAAAGGAGAATTGTTTAAGCGAGGATTTGGCCAACCTCTTTTGAGATACTTAGGTGATTCGAGCTTTTATGTGTGCCTACTTTATAAATAATTGTCAGAAATTTAGTAGCTCGCCCGCAAAATAACGGGATCGTGTGTAGGTTGGCAAGCTTAACTCGAGTCGTCTCTCAAGGACTGACGTTCGGAATTTTTAATGTTTTCTTAATCACAATGTTTAACACGAGAACTTGTATAAATTTTATTTTTGAAAATTATCAACTAAGAAATTAAAAAGCATTAACTAATTATTCTAAACTAATTAATAAATTAAACTAATTTAATAACTAAAAGAGATTTAGATTCAGCAATTTAAACTAACCATAAAAATAATCAACTACTAACTATTGTAACCACTAACGCTAAAGGTTACTCCTAAGGGTTGCTGTTGCTGCTAAGGGTTGCTGCTAAGGATTGTTGTTGCTGCTAAGGGTTGCTGCTAAGGGTTGTTGTTGCTGCTAAGGGTTGCTGCTAAGGGTTGCTGCTAATAAAATCTCGCATGCATAAACCGATTCTTCTACTAACAAATTATAAAACATCCAATAATTAACATGAAATACTGGAACTAAACTGAAATTAATAAACTAATCACGTTCAACAAATCCAAACGAAACGAACATAAACTAATGAATATTCGAACTTTAAAACTAATAATTAAAACTATGAAACTAACTAAGAAGGTTTAGAGTACTTGACTAGCTATTGTAACTGAAAGATCTTCGGCTATTCCAAAGAGGAAACACAGCGA
>BMAC01000943.1:46366-66356 GCA_014905375.1 Phtheirospermum japonicum
GGGTTGCTGTAACGGTTAACGCTAAGGGTTGCTGTAACGGTTAACGCTAAGGGTTGCTGTAATGGTTAACGGTAACCTTTAACAAACAGGAACATGAATCAAACTTAAATCTCGCATGCATAAACCGATTCTTCACCGGTCGAGAAACGATGAACGGCGTCGAACGGGCTCGAGAACTTGTCGTCGTCGATTCTTGGTTGCTCCTTGATCGTTGCGTCTTGTTGTTGTTTTCCGTCTCTAAAACCCTAGGTTTACTTCGTTTTAGGGTTAGCACAAGCACACACAGACCTCTCTCTTCGAAATTCGGATTAAGGAGGATATTTATAGAATTTTTTCTGTGAACTGGGCCAAAAAATCTGTTTCTGGGCTTTCTGGGCCCGCTAACGGTTGGTTGCTAACGGTTGGTGCAACCGTTAGCAGCAACCGTTAGGTGTATATTTTTTTTTTGCATTTCTGGACGACGACATCGGTTGTAATGAAACCGTTCTGGAAAGTGACCGTTAGCTCTGAACTCAGCATTCTAACCGTTAACATCAGTTCTCAGTAACCGTTAAGGTTAGCGGTAGCAGCTAACGGTTGGAGCAACCGCTAAGTGTAACCGTTAGCTTTCAAACGACATCAGTTRCAGCAGAATAACCCTTCTKYAAAGTCTGTCAGCTTCAATTCTTGCTACTTRTTCACCGGAAAGCTCGATCTTTGAATCTCGATCATCATCATTCATCTTTAACATGCTGAACTCTTCCGGTCACTTAGCTATAAAGTGAAAAATCACAAATAATCACTTATTTGCATCAATCTAGATCAAAAAGTGGTAAAATAAGTTGGAAGTCTAAATATATGAAATTAAGCTAAATCTATCCAACTTATACCAAAAATAATAAGAAAAAGCAATTAAAATACAAACTAAAATCAAGACAATTACGTGCTAATCATTAGGCCAAGCAGAAAGAGCTCTAGTGCTTAGGGAAATACATGAGGGTTGTTGTGGGAATCACATGGGGGCTAGAGCTCTGGCCAGTAAGGTGTTCAGAGCTGGCTATTTTTGGCCCTCGTTGAGGAAGGAAGCCGAGGTCTTCGTAAAAAATGTGAGAAGTGTCAGAGGATGGCTCCCCTGATTCATCAACCGGCGGAAGCGCTGTTAAAAATGAGTTCTCCTTGTCCTTTCGCAAAATGGGGAATCGACCTAGTCGATCCGTTTCCGATGGCTCCAGCCCAGAAAAGATTCTTAATTGTCGCCATAGACTATTTTAGTAAGTGGGTTGAGGCGGAAGCTCTCGCAAAAATAACGGAAGAAGTGGTAATGGGATTCATTTGGAAAAATGACGTCTGTCGCTTTGGTTTGCCAAGGGTTTTAATATCAGATAATGGTACCCAGTTCACGGGAACCAAAATTAAGGCCTGGTGCGTTAAGATGAAAATCCAGCAGCATTTCACGTCTGTATATCATCTGCAGGCAAATGGTCAGGTCGAGGTAACCAACCGCATTCTTGTCCAAGGGCTTAAATCACGATTAGAAAGATCTGAAGGGAAATGGGTGGAAGAACTAAATACAGTACTCTGGGCATACCGCACAAACCCCAAGGAGAGCACGGGCGAAACTCCCTTTAGCCTCGTATATGGCATGGATGATGTGGTCCCCGCAGAAATTAGTCTAGAGACTCATCGAGTGCAGAATTACAACCAAGCCCAGAATGAAGCGTTAATCAAAGATGCTCTGAATTTAGTCAAGGAGAAGAGAGATCAAGCGGCGGTGCGAATGGAACACATGCGAGGGCGGATCAGAGCGGTTTATAATAGAATAGTTCGAGAGAGGCGCTCCCAAGTAGGGGACCTGGTTCTTAAAAGAGCTGATTTGGGACAGGCTAAAGGGAAGCTAGACGTCACGTGGCAAGGACCCCTCCGGGTCACCCGGGTTTTGGCCGGAGGAGCTTACAAGTTGGAAGAGTTAGATGGGACAGAGGTCCCCCGCGCCTGGAATATTACCAATTTACGTAAATTTTATACATAATTATAATTTCTTGAAACTTTGTTTATTAGACTGAATAAAAATTGCAGGTCTTCTCGCATATCGAGCATTTGAATACGCATTTAAAGCCAGGATTGGCTAAGGACGGATGTCCTCGATTTTACCTGACCTGATTGTCAGTTTTAAAGCCAGGATTGGCTAAGGACGGATGTCCTCGATCCTACCTGACCTGGTTGTCAGTATAAGGGTGGATGCCCTCGATTTTGCCTGACCTGAGCATTAGTTTAAGCCAGGATTAGCTAAGGGTGGATGCCCTCGATTTTGCCTGACCTGAGCGTCAGTTTAAGCCAGGATTGGCTAAGGGCGGATGCCCTCGATTTTGCCTGACCTGAGAGTCAGTTTAAGCCAAGATTGGCTAAGAGCGGATGCCCTCGATTTTGCCTGACCTGAGTGTCAATTTAAGCCAGGATTGGCTAAGGGCGGATGCCCTCGATTTGGCCTGACCTGAGCGTCAGTTTAAGCCAGGATTGGCTAAGGGCGGATGCCCTCGATTTTGCCTGACCTGATTGTTAGTTTATTCCCTCGATTTTACCTGACCTTATTATTAGTTTATGCCCTCGATTTTGCCTAACCTGATTGTCAGTTTAAGCCAGGATTGGCTAAGGGCGGATGCCCTCGATTTTGCCTGACCTGGTTATCAGTTTAAGCCAGAATTATTAGGGCAGTAGCCCCTGTGCAATCCTACTTGTTTAGGACAATTGAAAATGATCAGGAGCAAGACCTGATAAGGATGAAAAGAGGTATGTCTCATGATCTTGGAAAGGCTGGCACTTCAGAAACACGATTTGTGTAAGATGGAGTTGAGCGAAAAATAATTTTTGTCATATTTTTGGCAAATAAAATTATCTACGCCAAAGCGGATGGCAGTCGCAAAATATTACTTTTTTTTTTTATCAGGAAACCAGAAGCTCAAAATTTATAATTTTATTCACTAAATTCTGGAAAAATTACAAGAAACAAGTGACACACACCTTCCAAGAAGGTTAGTGAATTTCATTAACAGAATGCAGGAAACAGAAAGATAAAAGCAGGGGCTCCTCCCTGAGAAGATCTCCGATTGGCAGCCAGGGCTCGGCGAATTCGCCATAGCTCGCGCTCGATCTCGTGATAACGCTGACGGTATTTGTCAGCGCGTTCAGACAAAGCATGGGCCTCGCCGGCAGCGATGGTCAGTCGGCCCACTGATTCCGCCAAATCAGCCTTCTCCTCCTGCAACTGGCAGTTCAGTTGGCGGAGCTCAGCCCATTCTTGTTTGTAATGGCACTTTTTTTGCCTCTTCCTCTCCAGCAGGCGGTGGAAATAGCTGATTTTCTCTTGGAGCAAAGCCAACTTATCTGAGAGTTTGAAATTCTCAACTACTAGAGAAACATTTTTTCTTTTCACAAGGTCTAGTTCTTGGAGAAGGGGAGAAGACGACATTGCAAATGATTGGAAAAAGATAAAGGCATACATGCATATTTAAAGAAATCAGAGGCACGTGATAGAGAATCAAAAAGTACTAGGGTTTCCATAAGTTCGGGAAACCTTAGAAGTTCAAAAGTCGCTATGAGACAAAAAAGCATCTGGCATTAAAAACATTTTGGAGCATAGAATTCAAAAATACATGAAAATCGACAGACCCGCCACACAGGCATCCTACAGGTCTGTCTTCGAAAAACAAGAGAGGGGGGCCTAAGTGTCCACTTCCATGTCCGCGTTTAGCTCTGCCCTCAGTTGGTCCACGACCCCTCGGATAACCCTCCTGGAGAGGCCCCACCTGGTAACTCACCCAGACCTACAAAGGTTGGGGAGGGAGAAGAGGTAGGCGTGATCACAGCGAGAGTCAGGTCTGGCTGAGGCACACAGGTCTCAAAAGGATGAAGAACAAAGTGGACATGCTCGGCAAATTCCACGGGCCCAACCGTGTTAAGGCGGTCCAAGGTAGGATCGTAGGAGAAAGAGGTCGGCTCGGGCGCAGTTTTCAGGACAAGGCTCCAATCAAAGGCGACATCTGGGTTAGCCTGGGCCCACTTGGCTTGCTCATCCAGAGCAAAATGATAGTAGGCCACCGCCTCGGGAAAGAGCAAGGCGTACAGAGCTTTGGATCCAAGGAAAGCTTTTTTCATCTCTTCCCGGGCAGTCTGGACTAAGCTAAGCCCTCTCTCAGAATTCAAAAACTCTGCCTCCCATTCTTTCTTGGCTTTAGCTAAAGCCTCATCCACCAGGCTCCTTGTCTCCGCTATGGCCTCATCTCTGGCCTCAGATCGGGCTACTTCAAGCATTTTCTTTTGAGCTTTCTTCATCTCATCCATCCCTTCTCTCACCTTCTTGGTCTCCTTGACCTTCTCCTTGGCCAGGGCTCGGAAGCCCAGCATTTTCTCATTAAGGGTCTTGACCTCCTTAGCGAGATTGGGCTGGGCCAAAGACCTGGTCGCCCTGATAGCCATAAGGGCTCTCTTGGCTTCAGCCTGGATGTAAGAAGATAAAAGTTAAGAAAAAAAGAAGAAGAAGAATAGAGGAAAAGAGTTGGAGACTTACCCGAGCTTCGTCCTGGCACCAGGACTCCAGCAATTCTCGGTCACTCAGCTGTTCCAGAATGCGCATATCCTTGGGGGCGCATTGCCCACTTACGTGGCTGACGGCCACATCACCCGAGCAGTTCAGGACTGGGGTCCTGCGGGGAGGGCTTGAGCTGAAGGTCACCGGGACTGCCGGAGCGGCAGCTGGAATCGCGGGATTTGATGACATGACCACCCCTCTGCCCCGACCGGAATGAGGTTTCTTAGTCAGGGGAGCGTCATCTTCCTCGGAGTCATACACGATGTGCCTGGCAGGGCGAGGATGTGACAGAGGCGCGGAGGGAGGAGGATTCTGGACGGGGAGTGCAGGAAGAGGCCCTGATCCCTGAACTGAAGGCTCTGGAATAACCTCCTTGCCTTTTCTGCTCGCTTCCTCGATCATCTGGCGCATCATCTTCTATGAAAAATTAAAACAGATAAGACTCATGAAATTCGATATGATATGGCCAGACCTGATTTCACTAAACGGGAGGTTCTTTACCTATCTCCTCAGACAAAGGGCCTATCTCACAGGTTTCATTAAAAAAGTCCAAAACATGGGGAGGAGGAGTTCATTGGCGTTAACGGGATTGTCATTTAAAGTAGAAATGAGCCTCTGGATTCGAGGAGGTCTGCCTGCTGCGGTCAGGTGTGGATAGACAGGCAAGTTTCTCTATAGGCTTGGGGTCAAAGCCCCAATCACCCATCGCAGTAAACAAAAAAGAATTTTTCCTCCAGGCCTTGTGGGAGGTGGGAAGCTTGTGTATGAATTGGACCCCAGGTCTGGCTGTGAGGTAAAAACAGCCCGGGAAAGCGCGCTCTTCGCTTGGAAGAGCTGATAAAAGGTAATAGCTGTCGGGTCCTGACCAGCATATCGCATGGCCAGGTTGTAGCATACCATGATCTTGAAGGAATTGGGGGTAAACTGGAAGATAGGGATTTTGTATATCTGGGCAATCTCCAGCATCAGGGGGTTCACCGGAAAACGTAAACCTTCCTGGAACTGGTCAACATAAAAGGGTAACCAGCCCTCTGGTGCCTGACAGGCTAAGATACAGGCCGGCGGGCAAAGGAGATAAAATGGTCGGCAATTTTGTGCTTATACCTAATTTCCTCTACGGTTTTCTCACTAAGAATAGAGGTTATCGGCGGATGGCTAGGGTCCGCCGGAGGATATTCTAAGCTTGAAAAGTCGGAATGAGCGGATCCCGCTGCCTGAGAGGTGGAAGGTGGAGAAGTCGCCGCCGCCTTAGTGGCAGCCAGCGATAGAGATGAAGAGGCGTTCGCCTCTGGAGTGATGGATTGAAGCGGCAGAGGAGTTTCCGCCGCCCCCGGAGGGTTAGGTACCGACGAAGAAGGAGCCGCCGACGGCAAGGAAAGAGAAAAATCTGCTACAGGAGATGACATTAAAGAAATTACGAAATTGAAAGGTTGAGGAGAGTACCTGTGTTATGAAGATCACCGGAAAAATAGAATTTGAGAATGAGTTTAGGAAATTGCTGGAACGCTGGAGGAGAGAGAGAGCTCGAGAAGTTAGGAAAATAAGGAAATGCGAAAAGTGAGAGGAAGAAAAGGAAAGCGGGAATAAGAAGGCAAAAAGGATAAATTTGAAATACGAAAACCGAGGAAAGTGGGATTTGATGGGATCCGCGCATTTAATTCGGGCAGGGGAACAGTACCCAAAGTGATGCGCTGGGTGTACTAGCTGACCTAGGGCAGGCCACACGTCGCTGACCTGTCAGTACTTGGAAAAGCGTGCGAGAAAGGTAATCGTTTAAGAATCCGAACCGACACCACTAATGACAATAATTAGGTCTGGTGGTCGAACGTGTCTTTTTGGATTCGTGTTAGTACGAGAAATAATAAAGGACGTGGGCCCTCATTTATTATCGGAAGAGCCCAGGCGTTTTACAGATCCACCTCAATCTTCTTGGGGGGGAGGGGTTGATAAAGCATGATTAGTAAGACCCGGATTGAGGTAGACTGGGGGGTTAGTAATATAAGAAAGGGTGGCTCGCACATGAGAAACCTTATTAGACTTTTCTCTTGGGTAAGAGCTGGATGATCTGATGAGATATCCAGAGCAGGAGTATTCCTTTGACAGGAGTTCTTGGTGGTAGTGCCGGAAGAACAGGTTTATAACAGATCTGACTCCTTGATCGGAGGGTGACAAGGGGGACCACTTGTCAGAGACTGTTATCCCAACTACCACGATTTGCGGTCAGTGCCTCCGAGATCCCGGAAAGGAGGTCCCGCCAAGAAAGACAATAAACCTCCTAGTGCTGAAGCCGAGTAAGAAATAACTAGGCAGACCCGGAAACCTTAAGAACAAGGAAAGAGCTGAATTATGCAGGTCTGGTCACCTGCCCACATAGAAGAGACAAGTGGGATCACTTGTCAGAATTTTTTGCGTAATGGCCCATGATTCGCGGCCTTTGCTTCCAAGATCCCGGAAAGGGGTCCCTACTAGGAAAGCTATAAATATCTCAGCCCCAAGGCTGAGAGAGGTATGTCATTCTCTTGAGCATTCTCGCTTTCTTTCTGAAAAACACCTCAAACGCTTACTGACTTAAGCATCGGAGAGGTTTCCACCGGGAAATCACCGGTGGTCCTTTCTAATTCTTGTTTGTGGTGCAGATCAGAAAGGTGTTCAAGGTTTCAGGCAGTCTTAACATTGGTCATTTTTTGGGTTGAAACACCTAGTTAGTTTATTTTCATAGTTTTCATTTTATTTTCATTTTCATTTATATTTCAAAAGCTAAATACACATTGATTCACATAAGCAATCGAATTCCGATAATATCGAGTCATGAACCCACTTTATTATTTCAACACCACTAAAAATTTAAAAAACAAAATGGCGCCGTTGCGACTCGGCTTGGTTAAGGTTTTCGATTAGCTTGTATTTTCTTTGAGTTTTTAGATTTCTTTTGTATTTGACGCTTTCTTTGAGTGTATGCAAGGTCGTCGTTCACTTGTGAACGAGTTGGTTCCTTGTATTTTGAACACCGAGAGATTAAGGCGATTATGACGTCCCTTGCCTATTACTCAAGACATGGCACATATTCTTCCAAACACCGGCCCGTTTCTCAATCCTACCTAGGAGTCTCCACAGGCCCATGATCTTCAAAGCTCTATTGATTCTGAGCCCGTTGCTCATGTTGAGCCATCCTCCCCGATCGAAAAGCCCGAGACTTTGAATCCCAACCCAACAAACCCTCTCGACCACGCTCTGGGAAATCAAGGGAGTGGTTTCACCACTCATGGACATGCCATGGGCCTACACAAGGGTACCACTCCCCTTCCTCACTCTTCTAGTGCTTTCATTCCGAATTCTTAAGGTCATGGAGGTAGCATTCCCAACATGGGAGGGCATGGTGTAAACCATGTTGGAGATGGGATAAGTTTCAATGGTTTTGGCAATGTGGGAGGGCATGGTGCAAACAACATTGCCAACAATGATAATGGCAATGTTCAACCAAACGTGGGAGGCATGGTGCAAACCATGTTGGGTTTGGTGGCTTCATGAGTATGAACGGCTCTTATGGAGGTTATGGTGATCCCCATTCCATTCCAGATATGCAAATTCCGAATTCCAGTCCGTATGGGGATTTCGATGTGCCTTCTCATTTTCCGAAGATGCAAAGCCCGACTCCCGGCCCGTATGGAGTTCCTCCTGTTTACAACTTCAATCATGCCCCGAATGTGTATATGAATGATAATGGTGGTAGCCTGGGTTATGGAGGTGCTAATAATATTGTTCATGAGGACATGCCCGATGCGTATGCTTTGTTTGGGGGTATAAATTCGAACGCCCAACATACCCCACCATTCCTCACTATGAAAGAAGTGAGACAAGCCTTCGTGGGGACCACTATTTCGTTTTGTATATCTCTTCCTCCCGAAGTAATTTCTTTTGATATCCATTCGCTTGATTTTGCTCGGCTTCTGATCTTTCATGGGTTTCCTAAAGAGGATCCTCTACAATTCATCCGGCAATTTTTATGGAATGTCTCGAGTTTCCACCGCCCGAATATGATGAGCTTAAAGCATCTTCAACTCCGTTGTTTCTCATATGCTCTTCAAGATAAAGCATTATCGTGGTTCATGGGTATTCCCCCCAACTCCATTCATACATGGGACGAGCTCTCGAAAACTTTCTTGGATCATTACTACTCCATGGAAAAGACGGCCGAGTTTAGAGTCAAGATAATTTCGTTTAAACAAATGAAAAATGAGCCGCTTCACTCCGCTTGGAATCGTTTCTAAGATCTTCTCAATAGTTGTCCACATCATCTCATGCCGAAGGAGCTTTTAATTCAAACTTTCTATGAGGCATTGGACCCACAATTCCAATACATGGTGGACACGTCGGTGGGGGGGTAATATGACGGTTCATCCTCCCCAAGTGAGTTTCAAGATTTTCACCACTCTAGCCGAAAATTCTCAATAAAAGTCTTCTCGGGCGTTGTATTCTACTTCCAATGAAGTGAGTGAATCTTCTTCTCCTAGAGAGCTTGAGTTGGAAAAGGAAGTAGTGGTATGAAGTCTCAAATGGCTGAATTGAATTGACAAGCCCAAGTCCTGATCCCCCGTGCGTGTAATGTGGAATGATTGGTCATGATACCACTTATTGTCCATCAAACCCCTCTTTCTATATGCTGATGCCTCATTCGGAGGAGGTATGTGGGGTTCAAGGGTATCAAGCGGGACCCAGTGTTGCCAAGCCTTCTTTTGCTCGTCCACCGAATCACAATCGTCCGTGTCATCTGAGCAACCGCATGTAATCGAATTTTGATTATGCCACTCCAAATGCGGGCCCATCTCGTTCGTCTATTCCGATGAATGCTCCTACTCCAACTCCCGATCCAAACTTCTTGTCTATTATCAAACCATTGTAATATTTATCTGTTACGGTGTCTTCATTTGATGCTAGATTCAACGCTCTTGTGGCCACGACGAATGGGTTAAACACTAGAATGGGGCAATTGGCTAGTGATGTGAATATGCTAAAACTAGCTCACGAGAAAGGCGGATTTCCAAGCCAACCTTCGCAAGCACATGCAGTCATGGTCCCTAGAAGTGATGGGGTGGTTGATAATATGGATGTCCCACCGTCCGAGGAGGAGGTGGTTGCTATCCCGAGCATTTTTCCTCTTCGATTCTACACCTGTGGGTCCCACTTTAGAAAGGGTACTTCTTGATGGCCTACACAAGTTTTAAAATCCCTACAAGGCACCCCCATGCCCTATCCATCCCGGCTACAAATTATTACAAAGGACGATCAAATTCAAAAACCCCATGATCTATTGTCCGACGTATTAGACCCCATCAGAAATTTGCCCAAGGAGCTTTCTTCCAAGTCGCTTGAGAGAGCTATAAATGAGATAGTTTATCCTTCTAAGGAGGCAAGTGTTGTTAGTGACCCTTCTCTCTCGACTCTTAAGAAGGCGGATCCCGGCTCGTTTTATATTGATATCAAACTCAGAAATGGAAAAATCATTATTGGCATGCTTGATTCCGGGGCGGGTGTTAAATTGATGTCGTCTTTGATATACGAACAATCGAACCTTCCTCCTTTACAAGAGACACGCATTTGCTTACAATTGGCCGATCGGTCAATTAGACACCCAAAGGGGGTAGTCAAGAATGTTCTTGTTCAAGTCGGGGGGATTGTGGTTCCGGTTGATCTCGTGGTGTTGGATGTGGGCATGGTGAAGAATGATGGAGCCGACCACACTATCTTGCTAGGCTGCCCATTCATGGCTACAACTCAATGTTTGATAGACGTTGGAAAGAAAAATCTCATATTATTCGTAGCGGGTGACACAACCACATTTTCAGAGTTGGGTAACAAAGTTTCTATGGAGGAAGAGAGCAAAGAGGAGGAGTTTGACCCGGGAGCTTGTGTTGAAAGTTGTAGTAAGGGGAATGAGACTTTTGTTCATATTGACGATTCTATTTTGTTTCGATGTGCTAAGGTATGGTGTGACAAGGGTTGTTTATGTGTCGTTGAGGGCAACGACGAGTTTTTAGAGGGGGAGGTGGAGATTGTTGATGATGGTTTGGAAAAGAAACCCATTGAAAAACTCAAAGATTATCTTGAGGAGAGCGAACTGGTCATTTTCTTTACAAATTTGAGTAGAGATGAAGAGGAGGCCCGGTGTGAAAGAATGTTTTGAGTGGAGGAGTTGGACGAGTTTCGGAACTTTCAATGTGAAAATACCCACTTCTACAAGGAAAGAGCGAAACGATTCCATGACGAAAGGATGGGCCCAAAATATCTTGAGGTTGGTAGGCCCATCTTGCTTTACAATGCCGGTTTGACCTCCCACCAATTCGAAACCTAAGTGTATGGGGACGTATACGATTGAAGATGTCAATCCGAATGGGGCGGTATCGATCCTAAAACGCAAGAACAAGACCAAGCCGACGGCCATCGAGTCAAGCCTTATCGTCATGGATCTCTCTATCCACCATAACAAGATGGGAGTTCGTCAAGCTAATGACGTAAAAGAAGCGCTTCTTGGGAGGCAACCCATGTGCTTTTCATTTATTTCTTTTATTTTTACATTTCTTTCTTTCTCATTTCTTTATTATATAAAAATCCAAAAACACTCACAAAAGAAAATGAAAAAATGAAAAAGATGTCGTGTCGTCTTTTGGTTCTTGTTAACCCTTGTTTCGTTTTGTTTTGGTTCATGTGCATATTTTCTTGTGTTTTTGGTTCCGTGTGATTTTCTTTAGTGTGTTGTTTTCTGACTCCAATCTTGGCCGAATCGATAAGCTAGTAGCGTTCATGGAGCCGGGAGAAACAAGTCATGCTCGGTTTTTGCTTGGATTACTAAGATGCTTAAGTGGACCCCTCCGATCTCGACACAAACTCACTCGGTTAAGGAAGCTTCTATTTCACCCTTCTTTTACTTGATTTTCATTAAAAAGCGATAAGGGTATTGCCTGTTTTAAGTGTGGGGTGGGTATGTGGTTAGGGTCCGGGTGTCAAAAAGCATGATTTCTATTTCTTAACTCGAGCCTTGGCGAAGTGATGCTTCCTAATTGCGCTTTTATATGGTTGAGTCATTTTGTGTCTTTTGTGTCTTTATTACATTGTTGAGCAATCACCATATGCTTGGAGTTTTGAATAGTTTACTTGTTAAGTTTTTACATGTTTATGCCCTCTTGTGTAAGGAGTTTAATTTTTGTATTTCGTCCAAAACCCACCTATATATATATATAATCAACATTTGCTTGTGAAAAGACTTCAAAGATCTAAAAGCTCTTTCGATTGTGTTTTCCAAAACTCGGTGCAATCTAGTGAGTAGTCTTGTGTGAATTATTGGTTTTGCTTGCATTCTTATGAAAATTGCATTGAGTTGGCTTGATTTTTCTCATACATGATTGAATTTGGAAATGACCTCAAGGCACATATATCAGTTCATTACCTTTACAAAGCTATTATAGCTTGTAAGGTTGAGAATGATCTTCGGTCCTTAGTTTCAACTTCTCCACCATTGTAGTAGCAACTAAATTTCACAAATTCCTCCATCAATAATGATATTACACACCTTGTCATGCGAAGTGAACCTTGTGTGGAATATACCAGCGATTCTCCATAATCTTCATAAGTAATATCCTCCTAATCATTGGATTCGCCGTAGGTAGGTGCTGCCTCAAAAGGTTCATCCTCTACTTCTTCTTCGATGAGAGTGATAATCTTACTATTTGAACATTCCGCGGCGAAGTGTCCAAAACCCTTGCATTTGAAACACAGTTTTTGATTGTTCAGGCCACTTGATTTCATAAAACCCACATTATTTTACATAGCTACTCCCACATTTATTTTTCAATGTTTTTGTTGTCGTTCTCCTAGAAGTAGTTGGACTCCCTCGGTTGGAAGCACCACCACTTGGGAAAAAACGACCACCAAAGTTCTTTGATTATTTTTGTTATTTTTCGACTTTGAGATCCAAATTGCAAACATCATTATAAGTCCAATATGGTTGCAATTGGACAACATTTTCAATCTCATATCTAAGTCCTCCAAGAATGAGAGCAATAATTTGCTCATCCGGCTCCAAAACATCACATCTGATCATGAGATTCTCAAATTCAGCAATATAGTCTTCTACGGATAGATCTCTTTGCTTGAAGCTATGCTATTTGAGAATACCTCTTGTCGATAATTATCTGGCAAAAATTTCTTTCATAGTTCCTTCTTCATCTTGTCCCATGTTTGGATTTTTTGCTTACCATCACGAGCACGTTGCTTTTTTAGGTATTCCGACCAAATGGATGCATATTTCTTCAACTTGATAGAAACAAGTTTCACTTTTCCATCTTCTGGAATCTCTTTAAATTCAAAGATCCTGTCAACAGAGTTGATCCAATCAATGAATTCATTAGGATCGTTGTTCCTTCAAAATCTGGAATATCAACTTTGAAATCAAAAGATTTCTCACGAACATTGTTTCTTCGAAGTTTTTGACGATGAGATGAATTGTTGTCATTTGAATCACCATTTCTATTCCCATAAAATGTATTTTGCGCCTCATTAATTAAAGAACCAGCCCCTGAATCATGACCCTCAACATCACGATTCAAAGGTTCGCCATGCGCAAGGCGTTGCTCGAGTTGTTGCACTTGTCTCCTTAAATCTTCTAACTCGATATCACGAAGGTATCTTTGACGAGCTGCGGGATCCTCAACATTTGGTCAGTTTCGCCTACGAACCAAAGCTCTGATATCACTTGATACCGAAAATTTCAACAGAAGCAGGAGGTGTCACAAAACACCACTCAAAACTCACAACTCTATGAATCCACCAAAAGAGTTTAGAGCAATATACAATAAGATAAATCTTCTAAACAGTTTTAAAAGCTCAAAATATATTTTTATTTCAAAATTTGAGTGATGGAAACATAACAATGGAGTGCCTTTTATAGGCAAGGACTTGGAACAACCTTCCAAGATGAGTAAAAGACAATAAATAAGACATTATATTTTTTTTATGGTCTAGAGTAATGAAAAGGTTACTCTAATAAAGATAAATAAAATGAATCTTGATTAAAGATTAAGTGTTTATCAACTCCCAAGGTGCTTGAATAAGTAGGTTCATGAAAACACACAAAGAGTTGTTCAACCTTTCAAATTCTTGTATAAAATCAGTGTCAGTCAAATAGTCATAACTCACTCTTGGATTATTATTTTTTATATCCGTTTTTTATTAGAAACTAGACTTGTAGGGCTTTTCAATGGTACATAGCTTGAAATGTAATTATGCCCCATGAAAGTAGTTTATTCATAAATATTGATAAATAAAAAAAATGACTTTTTATCTCGGTGTCAGTTGTGACAATGAAAGTAGTTTATTCATAAATATTGATAAATAAAAAAAATTGACTTTTTATCTCTGTCAGTTGTGATAGGTTTTGAGTATTCTTGATGAAACTCAATTACTCTAAAATGAATAAGGTAAACAATAGAGTGTGTCATGTTTCAATAACGACAATTTTTAACTAACCCATAACAACTTATCGACGAATGACATATTATAGTGTAACAATAATATGAGCATTAAAGACTAAATAAATACTTTCTTCTCCATTATCTGAGTATACATCGTGCAAATATTGTTGATGCAAAGTTCAACACGTACGTATATATTCTGCATGCAAGCTTGCTTGTCAATTATTTAGACTGGTATATATATCAAACATAGCACCAAAGTGAGATATTGATCAGGTGGAGAAGTACGACAATTTAACAATTTTAGACCCTAGCTCTAACAAATCCAGCTATGGTGGCATTCTGAATCAACCCCAAAGTTGTCGTAACAATCGTTCCAACAGATCGAATAGCAGACGCAAGAACGCCGTTGGTGGTTGAAAGCACGGGGCATACGACAGAGCTAAGAGGAAGCTGAACACTGGCAACGCATGGAACTATGGGCAAACCAAGGATGAGTCCCGCTATAGCAGGAACAGTAATATTAAACGTCCCGTTAGCATTAGTCGTAGCTTGACCGACAGTGACCGTAGCACCAAGAATGGTGCAATTCAGGCTGACGAGCGAGCCAGCAACACCTTGGCCGGGACAGTTTCCGGTGGGCGTGCAACAAAGATTACCGCCCACGGTTAGGCCACCCAGAGTGATGACCTGGCCGTGGACTAGCGGATTTGAGGCCGCAAAGAGGAGGGAGATGAGAAAAAGAGCGTGGACACGATTATAAGACATTATTGGAATTTTGGGGGATATGAGTTACGAATAGTTCAATATGTAATTTGTTATGTGTGTCCAAATGTATGGAAAGACCCCCTATTTATACGTGTTTAATTTCATGAATTCTTGCATACTTCCAAAAAAAAATAAAATTAAAAAAAGGACACTTGATTTTCTTTAATATATAATGTAGGGATGGGTTTTGCTCTATATGTGGTTTATCATCTATGGTACAAATCAAACGGCCCATTTTCCGTTCAATACGGTATGTAACCAAATTAATGATGTACTGTACTTGTTTAAATATTATTGATCAATTATTACATATGTGTAACGTTCTTTTAGTTATTTCGATTTCAAAGATTTTTGTAACTCTCCAATATTGGTTATTATTTCATACAATTCGATTCTTTCATGATGATCATTCCAATTTTTCAATGCCCGCCAACGCAAATTGCTACTTGAGTCACAGGTTTAACGTATACACATACAATTAATTTTATTGGACCTTCCATAAGTCAATAGCCCATCAATTACCCCCTCAAAAAAAATTTAAAAAAAAAAAGAGAGAGAGAGAGAGAGAAAGAAAAAAGATTCTGAAATTTCAAGTTAAACAAATCTAATATATTTTTTCTTTGCTAAACCCGTATTAACTGTATTTAATTCTTTAAGCTATATTTGGGGTGGGTGATTTAAGAGTGTACCTAATTCAAGTTGTGCAACTTGATAGATTTCTTACATCATCAACTCTGCTAGCCCACAAAGGGTATTGCCAAATTTTGATATTTTAAGGCTATCAGTTCCCAACATTGCATCATAAGCCTAATGTAGAAGGATGGGATGGGATGGGCGGGCCACTTCTAAATTTGGAATAACAATTTATATTCTAATTTTAGTAGATGGCCAGGTATATCATCAACTTGAGAACCTTTTTCAAATCTGTTTCCATCCATGACATCAGGATAAGATAGTGGGCTATATGAGAAATATTGGATAGAATACTAATTCTTTGGTGATTAAAGAGTTACTGGGCTTAGTTAAAATCAACTGCGACTCCATCATGCTTAGTTGGGATTTGAAACTAAGTCCTCCAAATAAAATAAATGTTCATTAGTTAGGCAGTTTTAAGTCGTATTTACTTATTTGACAAATATTTGGGTGAAACCGATCTCATTCTATAAGATTTGT
This sequence comes from Phtheirospermum japonicum, assembly GCA_014905375.1. Classification (NCBI taxonomy): domain Eukaryota; kingdom Viridiplantae; phylum Streptophyta; class Magnoliopsida; order Lamiales; family Orobanchaceae; genus Phtheirospermum; species Phtheirospermum japonicum. Next base: position 62,336 of record BMAC01000943.1, read on the forward strand.
TGGTAATTTATTTTTGGCAATAATTTTTATTTTAGTTGTTTGCCTTTTTTGGGCACAAAATAAATTATGACTTTAGATTTTGTATCTTAAGTTGTATTTAGGACTTTTTTTAGTTTCCTGAATTATGTTTAGGATTTGTTTTACTTGTTTACCAAGTTTAGAATTTTAGGATTGTCTATTTAAGACAAGAGAATATTAAGGCTTTGATACACTTTTCACACGCACGGAATTAAGAAGAAGCAGGTGACGCACGGCAAAGAAGAACACAAGCGAGATAATTACTTGGAGCCACTGTCCGAGATCAAGAAGTTCTTCGAAGTTGCGTAACCAACGGAGAAAATCTTTTCATCCAAGCGACAAGTATTTAGTATCATATGTTTGATACTTTAGTTTTCACATATTACTTCTTATCTTTTTGTATTGATCGTGAACAAAGAAAGTAATATAGTTTTCGGATTTGTACACTCAAGTTCACAAGTACTTGTGAACTGAATTTAATTTGCTGTGTTCTTGAGTTTAAATTCCGCTGCATATTTTTAGTTAAACTCTGGTTGATGTTGGTTTCAGTGTTGGTTAACATTGGAAACAATATCATATACTGATACTTATTTTCAAAACCATAGACCTACGAAATCACAAAACTAGTTTTTACTATGCTTATCGGCCCGATCCACCCGCTGCCCGACCCGCCCGTCCACCGCTAACCCTAATTATAAAAGGAAAAAGAAAAAATCAGAATTCGCAAGCCTCCCCTCCCCTCTGCATCTCTCTTTCTCCATCGGCCGCCGTTCTCTGGCGAAAGTCACCGTCCTTCGATGACAAAACTTAACAAAAATTATATCATCTAAATCGTTTTGACTCCCTCGTTCTAAATCTGAAATTGGATTTACGATTAAATATTCCGATAATCGTAGATCGAAGGTCAAAATTTATGAATTATCTATTTTGACCTCAGATCTACGACGATTCACCGGGCCAATTTTAGATCGGCAATCAGTGTTTAACTCCCTGCATTGTAATCTACGAGATCCCCAATTTATGTATCCAAATCGGTGTCGTAATCGATACCGACGATGATAGGCTTTTTTTTTAAAAAAAATCCGCTTCACTCTCTCTCTCTCTCTTTCCATTTTCTACCATGGTTGTGGTCGTTATTTTTCAGTCCGCTCCTGGTGGCGTCCGTGCGGTGGCAATGATGTTTGATTGTCATTTTATGTGTGTGGTCATGTGTGTAGATTTTACAGTTTCTGATCAAGTACCATAGAACACACTTATTTTTGTATCACAAAAGAAGTATGAATTTTTACAATATTTGATCAAATATCACAAAATATATTAAAAGTGTCAAAAAAGGTATTAAAAGTACCAAAGAACACAGTTGTTTTTGTATCACAAAAGTAGTATAAAATTTTACAATATCTGATCAAGTATCACAAAATATATTAAAAGTATCAGAAAAGATATTAAAAGTATCACAGAATACACTTATTGTTGTATCTCATAAATAGTATGAATTTTTACGATCAAGTATCACAAAATATATTAAAAGTATCAGAAAAGATATTAAAAGTATCACAGAACACACTTATTTTTGTATCACAAAAGTATGAATTTTTACAATATCTAATCAAGTATCACAAAAATATATTAAAAGTATTAGAGAAGATATTAAAAGTATTACAGAACAAACTTATTTGTGTATCACAAAAGTAGTATAATTTTTTAAAATATTTGGTCAAGTATCACAAAATATATTAAAAGTATCAGAAAAGATATTAAAAGTATCACAGAACACGCTTATTCCAAAATATAGTACAATGAACAAGTATTAGAAAATATGCGATACTTTTAATATATTTTGTATCAAATTTTTTTAATACTTTTAATTATCTAAATATATCAAGCACATATATAAGTAAAAGAAATTAAATTATAGAATATGTAATATTTTAATTATATTTCGTAATAATTTAACAACATTTTTTGATACTTTGATTTTTGTAAAAAAAAAAAAAAGATGTAAAAATATGAAATATAACATGTGTTACTTTTACTTGAATCTGTGATACTTTTAAGTAATTTTGTAATATTTAAATTGGACAGATTCTATTTTTTTTTCCGGCGACGTTTTTTTTTTAGTTGAATTTGCCATTTTGTAGAGTGGAGCGAGACAAATACTCGATTTTGTGATACATTTTTTTTATCGAAATTTCGCCCAGTGAATCACTGTAAATTGATGAATTGTTACTTTAACCTCAGATCTACGGTGATTGGAGCATTAGATTAAATCCAATTGAAAATTTGGAACGAGGGAGACGAGACTATTACAACGATATAAGATTTGTAAAAAGATATCGCCGATAAACAATGGAGGTGGCGGCCGGCGGCGGTCGCCGATCGGTAGTAGCGGCCGAAGTCCGAAAGTGGGGGAGCACACTTGTTGTGCGTGTGCTTGTGTGTGATATAAAATCAATATTTTTTTCTTTTTATTATTTATTAAATGGATGGGTTGGGGCGGGTCGAATGAGTTCAGTTGATCAATTAATGAATTTGGTAAAAAAAATGATCTCATATGAGACCGGTCTCACATGAGACTTCTCTTCTTATTTTTGCTAAATAATCTAAAAGTATGATAAGAAAATACCATAACACTTTAACCATTAATAATAATAATAATAATAATAATATAACAATATTAAATATTGGGTAACATGGTGGTTGTTGCCTGCCCCTGCCGCCATCGTATGCCATTCGATCGAAAATTCTTTCGGTTATCGAAAAATATTTTTCGGCGGTCTCTCTCTATTGATTCAGTCATTTCCCAAGTCAAATGTATTTTTTTTACAATATTTTTTGGCCAAAAATTATTACTATATGACCGAATCTCTTATTAAATTTCCAAAAATTTCATAAATTATGAAAAGAATTATTTACTTTGTTGCAAAAATTCTTTGTTTGATGTGAAAATATTGTCATGTATATCTTATTTATTAAACACATTTTCTTTTTAAAAAAAATCTTACTAGAGAGCAAATTATTATTATTATTATGTATTTACTACATAATAAAACAATAGATAGTTGATTACTTTATTGTAAAATATCTTACTTTATTCCAAACAATTAAAGAAATTTTTTTATTTTATGTTCGAAAAAGTAATAAGATTTCTTACTTTTTGTCCGAAAAAGTAATAAAAAAATTTACTTTGGTGAAAATTTATTTCTTTAACCGTAAAGGTAAGAAAAATTTCTTCCTTTATATCCTAAAGTAAGAAAATTTTTAACTTTATATTCCAAAAAGTAACAAAACTTATTACTTTATAGCTAATTTATTTTACTTTATGTGAAGACTTCTTACTTTATGTCTTAAAAAAAAAAAGAAATTTCTTAATTTATGTTAGAAAAAGTAAGAGAGCTTCTTATTTTATGTCCGAAAAATCAAGAAAAATATTTATTTATGTTCGAAAAAGTAAGAAAAATCTTATTGTATAGAGAAAATTTCTTATATCTGGAAAAGTAAGAAAAGTTATACTTCATATTCGAGAATTTCTTACTTTATAGTGAAGTTATGTAACGTCAATAATCCGTTAGTATAGTAACCATCTCATATTTACAGTTGAACCTTCATACCAGAAGTCCACGTGAACCAGACAAATTGGTTGAATTTAATACGGAGATTGCCTACGCGGTCGTGCACCTTCTCACTGGGAAACGATTTGCTCGTTGCCGATGACTAGGGGTGAGCAAAAAATTAAAAAATCGAAATAACCGATCGAACAGAACCGAAATTTTAAGTTCGATTTAGGTTTGAGAATTCTAAAAAAATTGGTTATTTCGGTTCGATTCGATTTTACAAATAAATTTTGTTTCACTTCGTTTTTAACCGAATTGAAAATGTTATTTAATAATATATATGTAACACTGTTTAATACACTCGATTTGTAAAAATAATATTACGTATTTAAATTTTCTATATATTTATGTATTTTTTACATATATATATATTAGTAGTAAAAAATACA
>BMAC01000943.1:89671-101604 GCA_014905375.1 Phtheirospermum japonicum
TATATAAGGAATGGTTGTCGGATGTATTTTGCAATTAATCAATGCAGTTCATTCCCTACATATGAAAATGTCTATTATGGTTTTAAACCTTTCTGCTTTATTTGTGTTGAATGGTTGGGATGTTGTTTGTTACCTTTTAGGGATATGTACAATTTTGTGGTGACGATGATATTGTATTAATTATGATCACAAGCTCTATATTACTATGTTATGGACATATTTCTTTGGTTTAATATTAATAATAAATTGTTATTGGGTTCTTATATTTTATATATAGAAGCTGCATAATTTAGACTGCTTTTACGTTTATGACTTTTTATGAGATGCCTGCGTAAAATGCGGGTATTCAAACTAGTTATTGTTGAGACTTGTAATCACTGCATTATCCTCTGTACCCTTGAATATGATTATATTAGTATGGTTTGGCAACTTGATATTTTTGCCATCGACGCTAGCCACCCAAAGGGTTGGGTGGGCTGAGCCCATGTTTAATTATATGTTTTGAAGAAAAATAGATATTGATTTATGATAAATTGAATTAGTCCATGTTAAATTTATTTTAGTCTAATTATATTTTAACTATTTTAGCTCAAAATTCATGAATTATATTAGTGATGATTGAATATATACGAGAACTTTCTACATTAAACGAGAGTTTATCGACATTAATTCAATAATTAATGAGATTTATTTTATAAAAACTGCACGACATATCTATTTTCAAAACGCCACTTTAATACTTTATTTCTTATTTGAATCGCTAATATTTATAATAAATATAGAATATACGTGTTTTTTTAGAGTTGTTGGGTGTAGTTAATTTGTCTAATTTGCTATTAACTTTTACGTCTCAACCTCAAAAAAAAAATTCGGATCCCATAAAGTATTGACCATTTTTTTAAGTGGTTAACACATAACATATATTTGTTTTCTTATTAATTACTAGTATTTTATTATATTTTGATTTACACACACGCAAACACATGCAAGAATTATTGTACACTAAGCATACAAAAGGTTTCTATTAGACATTCATATTTTTAAAATAAAAATGCATATTTTAAAGATAAAATATCATAATTTTGAACATGTATATTTACAGGGGCGGATTTACCTTGGTAATTGAGGGGGCCATGGCCCCCCTAAAAAAATTTCCAAAACCATAATACTATTTATGATTTTTTGTTATTTGTAGTTATATATATATATTGGCCTCCTAAAACTTACTCCATCCGTTTCTTAATAAGTGTCGTTTTAAAAAAAAAAAAATTCAAAATTAAGGAAATAATATTTGACCAACATATCCTCAATCAATTAATAATAATCTCATTTAATTACTTCCATTCTTTACATTTAGTTATTCTATTATCATAAACTTGTTTATATTTCTTAAAATAAGCGGGGATAAATTTGGAATAAAGTGGTAAAAAATTCTAAAACGACACTTAATTTGTAATAAAATTGAACCTCCAAAACGACACTTATTTTAAAACCGAGGGAGTATAAATTTGTAACTTGGTCTAGTGGTTTGTGGCTTAATCTCTTCTCAAATGGTATATGGTTCAACTCTTACTCTTATCCAATTTTCTTTCTTTTTTATATCTTGTTTTTCTTTTTTATATTTCATTTTATATTCTTTTTTATCATTTGTTTCTTTATAGTTTCCTTCTCTTTTCTTTCTTTTTATCCACTAATTCATATATTATTTATCCTTTATTTTCCTATTTTTTATTAATAAAATTCTAAAACAAAAATATAGAATTAAACACCCCTCTCTCTTTCTTTTTATTTTTTTCTTTTTCATTATTTACCTTAAAAATTAACAATATAAAACTAAAAAAAAAAATATCGCACTTTTCTCTCTTTTTTCTTCACCTTTTCTTTTTTTCTTTCCATATTTTCACAAATTAATGGTACCAGTTTAGAAGTAAAAGGGATAATTTTTTTTACCCCCCAATGTATGCAGTTTTTTTTTCACTTTACCCCCCAAAGTATTTTTTGTTCCACTTTGCCCCCTAATTTACAATAATTTTCGACGTTGCCTCCCAAACTTTATTTCCGGCAGAATATTCCTTCTAAATTCCATCGACGGGCTATTGGGGGGTAAAGTGAAAGAATCTTATAATTTGGGGGGTAAAGTGCAAAAAATCTTATAGTTTGGAGGCAAATTAAAATAATATAGATATTAAAATTTTGTTTTAAAATTTTATATTTGAAAAATATATATAATTTTTATCTTATACTCACACACACACACAAAGTTGTCAATACAATTTTAATTTAAAAAAAAAACCATAAATTTCCAATTAATATTTATAATTTCCTAAATATAAATATTGTCAATACATCTTTTATATTATTAATTATTAAACACATCACTAAGTATTATGTAAATTATGATGATACGAAAAATAAAATTATCATTCAATATTATTATTTGTATAAAAACTGTGATTAAATACTATATTAATCATGAGTACATTAATTAGTATACAAGATTATAATTATCGAATGATTAATATAATTAAAGTCTTAATTATATTAATCATTCGATAATTATAATCTTATATAATAATGTACTCATGATTAATATAGTATTTAATCACACTTTTTATACAAATAATAATATCGAAAGATAATTTTATTTTTCGTATCGTAATATTATAATGCATATACGAAATACATCTTTATTTTATTTTGTTCAATCATAATACATAATAATATATTATTATGTTACTAAGCCTAATAATTTACATAATGCTTAGTCATGTGTTTCATATTTAATAATATAAAAGATGTGTTGATAATATTTATATTTAGAAAATTATAAATATTAATTGGAAATTTATGGGTTTGTTTTTTTTAATTGGAATTGTATTGAAAACTTTGTGTGTGTGTGAGTATAAGATAAAAATTATATATCTTTTTCAAATATAAGATTTTAAAACAAAGATTTAATATTTATATTATTTTAATTTGCCCCCCAAATTATAATTTTTTGCACTTTACCCTCCGAACTATAAGATTCTTTCACTTTGCCCCCCAGCTACCCGTCGATGGAATGTAGAATGATTATTCTGCCGAAAATAAAGTTTGGGGGGCAACATCGAAAATTATTGTACATCAGGGGGTAAAGTGGAACAAAAAAATACTTTGGGGGGCAAAGTGGAGAAAAATGCATACGTTGTGGGGCAAAAAAAATTATCCCGAAGTAAAAACATATCTTTCTTATTTTTCTTCACCCCTCTCTAGCTCTTTTTTTTTTCCTTCTTAATTTTTATTTCATATCCTCTCTAATTTATCGTAACACCAAAAATGTTAAAAATATATCTTTTCCTTGATATAACACGAGTTGATTCTCGCCATTTCACCAAATTATATTTATCTTTTAATACGCGACCTCCCCGAACAAAGAATCGTGGATCCGAACCCTGTATATTTATGTTAATTATGAAGTTTCATCATAAAAATATATATTGCTGTTCAAATAATATGACGGTATAATAAAAAAATTTGTACAATAAATATAAAAATAAACTTATTAAAATATTTGTATCATGCTAGGGCAGAAAAAATTTCTGGCTACGCCCAGACACTAAGAACTAGGGGTGAGCAAAAAGTCGAAAAATCGAAATAACCGATCGAACCGAGAATTTCGGTTCGGTTTTCAGTTTGAGAATTCAAAAAAGTCGGTTAATTCGGTTCGATTCGATTTTACCAAAAAAAACCGGTTCGGTTTTAATCGAAATATAATTAAAAATAAAAAATATAATTTTTATATTACTTATTATTATTTTTTTATCAATTCGGTTCGTTTCGTTTAATTCGGGTTTAAACATAAGTTCGGTTTGCAATTTTGTAAATATTTCGGTTTTCGATTTTTTCGATTTTAGACCGAATTTCGGTTCGGTTCGATTTGAAATTTTATGCAAAATTCGGTTTCGATTACTTCGGTTTAGTTCGGTTTTCGGACGAACCGACCGAATGCTCACAGGAACTTGTTTCGAATCTAAGATATGATGATGTGATGATAGACAATTATGTGACTTCGACTTTGTCAATAATTTCACGCTTGCATTGGAGAACAGAAGGCCTATTTAACCATAGGCCCTTGAGGTTCAGGTGTCTAACAACCCAACACTCTGATTGTGCTGTATGGGCCTTGGGCCATTTGGGACTTTAAAACGGATTGTTTTTTTTATTTATGGATATTTTAGCAAATCGTAGTCGTTTCTACATACTTGGCCGGTTTTTGCTCACTCCTGACCGACATTGCAATTGTTTGGTTCCAAAACTTTCAATATTTGATCACTTTTTTTCTTTCGTTTACTAATATTTTCTTGTTTGATATGCATTTTGTGTTAACACCCATCACTAAATAAAAGCAAATTATATGGCGTTTTCTAGTTGGAAAATGAATTCCAGTTCTCTAATGATTGCCCTTTGTTTCTAAGCTAAATTCAGGGAGGGTTAATTTGAATATGGATGTGTAAGTGGGTTTAATTCAAGTAATCGAGTTGTCCAACTTGTAGATTTCATGTATCATCAACAATGCTAGCCCACAGTATAGTGAATTCCATTCTATTTACTTATTTGGAAGATTGAATTTATATACACGTGTCAATCATGTGTCAATCATTCAATAGAAAATAAATTGTAATGGAACACTAAATCTGACATCATCAACATGAATTATAGTCACTTTTTTGTCAACAATATCTAAGTCATTTTAATTGAGAAAATGACATGAATGCCCTTGGAGTTTTGAAAAAGAAAAGAAGCCAAATTCACTCTCAATATTCACATTCTCACTTTTTTCACTTCCTTCCTAAAATATCTCCAAAACCAAACTCTCCCATCTTTTCGCTTCTAGCAATGGCGACAGAGATTTTCCAGCAAGCGGGTTCGTGATGACTTTTCTCCAGCAAGGCCGAAGCCATTCTCCAGTGGGTCAATTGTGGCTTTTCTCCATTAAGGCGGCGGCAGTGGCCATTAGTCGGCGAATCGATGTCGACCATTCTGCAGCAGTTCGATAACGACAATTCTCCAGCAAGGTGGTAGAGACGATTACTTACATTTGGGATTTAAATATTCTTACGAAAATCTCATGAAAATGTCAACAACTGGGTAGAAGTTCCTGCCGACACGTGAAATTCCCGGTGGGTGAGACAATTTTTTGGTGGTAATAGTTTCTGAGGTGAGTTATGAGATGTGGGCTTTTCTTGTGTTTTGGGCCTGTGCCTGAGAAACCGATTATTAGCTCCAAGAAACTATTTCTAAGGTTTGAGCCCGAGAAACCGATTCTTGGATGCAAGAAACCAAGTTTTTTTTAATCTAAGAAATTGTATCTTAGCTCCAAGAAACTGTTTCTTGGAGCTAAGAAATGGTTTTGAAAGAATGTATTGTGTTGCCTTTTCTCATTAGAAACGTAAGACTATATACAATATACAAAGAGAATCATTAGCCTAGAAATTAGGAACTAATTAGCTAAGAATATGGCAGAATATTCACAAGATAAACTCCTTTACAAAATAGGAGATATATACAAATATAGAATATACGTATCATATATGCTAACACACACTCAAAATGGGAGGTTGACGAATGCTGAGACTGTCTCAAAAATCTTCAAATAAAATACGAGGTAGGCCCTTCGTAAAAATATCTGCGATCTGATAACGGGAGGGAACATGTAGAACTCGTACCTCGCCTTTTAGCGACCTTTTCCCTGACAAAATTAATGTCCATCTCAATATGCTTGGTACACTGATGTTGTACCGAATTTCCTGATAGATAAATGACACTCACATTGTCACAATAAACCAGAGTAGAGCTTTATGAATAGGATAATGAAGTTCAAGTAATAAATTTCGACTCCAACAAGAATCAGAAACAACATTAGCTACTCCTCGATATTCTGCCTCAACACTGGAACGTGACAAAGTTGGTTGTCTTTTGGGCGACCAAGATATCAAGTTGTCACCTATAAAAACACAATAGCCGGAAGTAGAACGTCTAGTATCCGGGCATCCTCCCCAATCAGTATCAGTATAAGAAATGAGCTTGTTGATAGACCACAAGACAAAGTGCCCTGCAAATAGTGCATAATGCGCTTAAGAGCACTCATATGCTCGTTTCTGGGATCATGCATATGAAGACAATTCTGTTGAACTGCATAAGAGATGTCAGATCTAGTAAAATTAAGATACTGTAAGGCACCGGCCAAACTGCGGTACTTGGTGGGATCCTCATAAGGCGAATCCTTCGAAGCACTAAGTTTTGGTTTGGTGTCAACAGGAGTCGGACAAGAGCTGCAATTAGCCATACCAGCTCTTTCAATGATCTCTGTGGCGTATTATTTCAGAGATAAGAACATACCATTTGCATCGCGGGATACACCAATTCCCAAAAAGAAGCTTAGAGGACATAAATCCTTCATAGCAAACTCGGCACTCAAAAGATCCATAAAGTGCTTTCTTAATCGATCTGATGAAACTGTAAGAATAATATCATCAACATACAACAAATTATATGCCATATCCGAGCCCTGTCTTTAAATAATTAAAGAATGATCCGATTTACTATAAGAAAAACCAATAGTGGTAACAAAATATGCAAAACGCTGATAGCAGGCCCGTGGAGCTTGTTTAAGGCCATAGAGAGATTTCTTTAGTAAACACACATGATCAAGGAGACTTTTATCGCAGAAACCCATGGGCTGATGCATATAAGCTGTTTCATTGAGATAACCGTGTAAGAAAGCATTCTTGACATCCAACTGGTGAATAGGCCAAGATTTATAAATAGCAATGCTTTTAACAGTACGAATGGTAGTCGGTTTGACAACCGGACTAAAAGTCTCATCACAACCAACACCCTGTTGCTGTGTTTTCCCATCACCTACAATACGGGCTTTATGCCTCTCAAAAGAGCCATCAGATGTTCGTTTATGTCGAAAATCCACATAGACCTGATTACATTCACATTCGGTGGCCTAGATACCAATTCCTATATTTTATTAGCAATAAGAGCATTAAATTTATCTAACATTGCATCTTTCCAATTTGGGTCACGAATAGCACTAACTGGGTCTTTAGGCAAGGGAGATATATTAGTGGTAGTCATGGCTAAAAAATTAGAAAAATATTTCGAATTCGGTTTGTAGATGCCATTTTTAGCTCTAGTTGTCATTTGATGGGGGTAGGTCCAGGCAACGTGGTGGGAATGGGTTTAGGCCGGTTTGGGGAGGGATGGTGGCTTGCTGGTGAGCTGGCCCAGTTTGCATAGGAGAAGAAGAGGGCGAACTAGGCTGCTGGTCCGGGCCGTGCAATGTAACAGTACCGGGTGCAGGATGCGGGCTTGATGAAGGAGGCCCAGCGTTAGAGTGATGAGGCGGAGGTGGGCCTGAAGGAGTAGGCCCAACAGAGGAGTTGGGTTGTGGGGGGTCTGTTGATGCCACATGCCTAGGAGGAGAAGTTGGGTCAGCTTGGTGCGCTAAATTTGGAGGAGAAATGCTTTGGTGGTGCAAGTGATGAAAAGTGGGATTAAGATCCAAAAAATTATAGTCATCTTTGTGAGGAGAGTAAAGCTTAGAGAAAGGGAATTCGGTTTCAACAAATTTCACATGATGACTAATAATAATTTTTCCACTTGACAAGTCATAGCATTTTGAACCTCTGTGATTTGGGGCGGGACCAAGATATACACAATTTGTGAATAGAAGTGGATGGGAAGAGAGGAAAACATAGGCAACCGAAGACACGTAATTTCGAGTATATGGGATCACATTGGTATAGAATTTGAGTTGGAGACTTAAATCCTAGAACTTTGGTTGGGAGAATGTTTAGGAGATATGTGGCCATTTCTAATGCATGATGCCAAAAAGAGAGAGGCAAAGAAGCATGAGCAAGCAAGGTCCAGATGATATTGTTTATGGATTTTATGTGGCGTTCGGATTTTCCATTTTGAGGTGATGTATGAGGACAAGAGAGACGAGAAAGCATGTCATGGTTATTAAAAAACTCTTTTAAAGTGTCGTTAACATATTCAGTGCTATTGTCACATTGAAAGGTCTTAATATCACGAGTAAATTGTGTACGAATTAGACTATGAAAGATTGGAACAAGTATTTGACTTGAGATTTCTTTGCAACAGGAAACTTCCACAAAAATTTACTGTAATCATCAAGAAAAAGAACATAATAACAATGGCCAGATGAACTCATGTCAGGCGAAGTCCAAAGATCAAAATGAATTATATCAAAAGGAGAAGAAGTGTGCGACATAGAATCATAAAACGGTAACTTAGAATGTTTCCCAAGGGGACATGAGGAACAAAAAGTTTTACAAGCCTTATTACAATCAATAAAAATTTTGCTACTAAGAGACCTAAGAACAGCATCACCGGGGTGTCCTAGATGATTATGCCAAAGATCGGATGAAATAGTAGTAAAAGATGAATTATTAATTGGAGGAGTGGCTTGAGTGTTTGAGGAGAGAGGATAAAGGTCACCGGTACTGTCATATCTCACTAGTCTAGCTCCCGTCTGTAAGTCATTAACAGAAAAACCAAGGGGATCAAATTCAACGGAAACCAAATTATCTTTGGTGAATTCATGGACATATATTAGAGTTTTAATCAATTTAGGAGCATGTAATACATTGTTCAAGTGAAAAGGGGGGTAAGGGTGAGGCAAAGTAGTACTACCGTGACCAATAATTGGAACGAGATGTCCACTACCCACAACAATGTTATTATTCTTAATGCTCGAAATGAAATAAGAAGAAAAAAATACCCTGGCCCGCAGTCATGTGAGATGTAGCTCCGGTGTCCATATAGAAATTTCCATCCGGGTGAGAGTACAATAGAGCATGCATCGCTGCTTCAATGCATCAGCAAGATGATTGACTAATGATTTGATGTGATTACAATAGTTATCAATCGACGAGAAATTCCCAAAATCAAGATCTGCAAGTTCTTCTTCAAGATGAGTAGCCCGAGAAGCCGTGTTGTCCTGAAACATTGATTTGATACGAGCCCATGCCCCTTGAGTGGTGTCGTCTTTAAGCAATATATCATGAAGGAGATCTGTGGAAATAGTCCCATATATCCATTGAAGTACCGCGGCATCAAGACGCTTCCATAAGGCTGGGTCTGCAGCTTTGGATGCGGCATAGGCGGTTATCTCCTTTCCTCCGTAGGAGGGATGATGTGGTGATGCAAATCATGAACCCTAACAAAAACCTTGAACAAGGCCGCCCAAGAGTGATACATACCGTGCTCCGCATCCAATGTTATAGGGATTAGGGACTTGACATTGGTGATTGTTAGAGCGGGATGAAACTTAGTGGGTTCGGCCATTAAAGAGTGCAGCGGAGGAAGAAGAAGAAGAAGAAGAAGATAGGGAAAGAGAGGTGTTTGTTAGGAAAATTTGGATTGAAGAAGTCTGATACCATGAAAAAATATGTATTGTGTTGCCTTTTTTCAGTAGAAATGTAAGACTACATACAATATACAAAGAGTATCATTAGCCTAGAAATTAGGAACTAATTAACTAAGAATATGTCAGAATATTCACAAGATAAACTTCTTTACAAAATAGGAGATATGTACAAATATTGAATATACGTATCACATATTCTAACAGGTTTCTTGAGACGGAAAGTTGCGTTTTATGTGGATGAATATGTTGATTGCAAGAAGTCGTTTCTTTGATCTCATAAACTATTTCTTGGGTTATAAAAACTAGAAAATGTTTCTTTGGACAAAAAAATGATTTATGAAATGACCAAGCAACACCAATTTTGGGTTCATTTTACTTTTATCTTTCTATTTTCCGAAATGGGGGATCTAAAATAAAAGGCCAGAATCATTCGTAGTTGCTTTTGGGATAGAAATGCGTCCAAAAATGGACAATCAAAAATGATTCATGTGTCATTACAGTCGTGTCGTTTGTGCCATTTATGAATAAGGTTCATGATGTTTTTCGTGGAGATCGGCAATTGTGTACCACACACTTCAGTATATGGCGCATAAGATGGGGTGATGGAGAGATGTCAGATTATTTGCGAAGATAACCTTCAATGTTTAGCACGGTTATTTACATTACCCAGGTTATATGTTATATTATAACCTAAAGAACATGGAACAACCAGGATCTCGCTTAGTGAAAATAATAACAAAGAAAGACGAAACTGCGAACATATAATTTATTCCGACTGTTATTGAAATTGTTGGGACTTTTTGGAAGGGAAAGTCTATAATGTCTTGTTCATCACTGTAACGAAAGACGCAAACAACAAAGTGTTTCTGTTGGCCTTTAGTCTTGCTGATACGGAGAAAGACGAGTCTTGGGTGTGTCTCATGCAACAATTGCGTAACTCATGATTGTCCTGATAACTTGATAATTATTTCAGACCATTGTCAAAGTATCAAGAATGCAATCGTTAGTGTCTTTGGTGATAAGGCAGTGCATCATAGCATTAACAAATTAAAATACCAAACATTACAAACTCTAGGTGGTGAGTTTATACACCAGACTTCATACACGTATTCACTTAAAATATCCAAGAGGCGTATAGGTTCGATAAAAGTGGGTAATGGAAAGGCGTGTGATGACATTAGAGTTCCAATACTAATAGAACTTACTTCCAAACAAACGTTAACTTTCTTGATACCATGTACTCAAAATTATATTCATAATGTTTGGATATTAAGCAAACGTTGTTGTGCCAATAGACTGACCAATTTTAAAAATACACTTAAAAGATATAGACAATACACTAAAAAGTGAAAAGTGACCAATCTTGACACTGAAAAGTATAGACAATTCATTTAAAGCAATATGCATATGTCTGAGAGACGGTCTGGGATCCAGGAAAAGGTTATTGTGAAACAACGGTTTCTGCATTCCTAAATATCATTTCTGAGATCCCATAAATCGTTTCTTAGATCCATACAAACCGTATATTGTAACTAAAAAAAATAAGAAATGACCTACCTAAAAGTTATCACCAATAGAAACACTACAAAAAAATAACAGTTTTACGAGGAAAAAACCGAGGGACCAATTTCCCTCGAAAATTTCCGAGGGAAAACCGAGGGACAGAGAATTCCCTCGGTAATTTCCGAGGGAATATAATTCCCTCAAAATATCCCTCAAAAATTCAGGCGCCAAAACATGCCGCCATAATTATCGAATGAAAAATCGAGGGAAATATAGATCCCTCGATTTTCCGAGGGAAGTAGTCCCTCGGAAAACCGAGGGATCTATAATTCCCTCGATTTATTTTTTATTTTTTTTAAATATTAATTAAACTTTCGAGGGAACATGGTTTCCCTCGGCAGGATTCCGAGGGAAATTGTATTCCCTCGAAAATTTAATTTAAAAAAATAATTAAATTCGTAAAAAATAGAAAAAATAATAAAAAAGTAGGATTTATTCTCGGGACGCCGAGTCGCACCCCTCCCCGCCACGATCGTAATTTTTTGGGTTTTGTTTCTATTTTTTAATATTTTTCTATTATTTCGGTTTTTCTATCATCTTAGAAAAAAAATAGAAAAAATGTGAAAACTCGACCGATCCTATCATCTTAGGAGCGTAGCGTCGTGATTTTTTCCATATTGGAGGAGGGGTGCGTCTCGACGTCGTGGAACCGCGGGGGTCGTGCGTCGATCGTTTAGGACGCGTTTTTCTTTTTTTTTTTTCGATTTTAAATATAAAAAAGGAAAAAACCCTCGAAAAAATAGAAAATATAGTAAAAAAATAGAAACGAATCCCATCATTTCACGACCGGGGCGGGAGGGGTGCGCGTCGTCGTCGTGGAACCACGGGGTCGGGCGTCGATCGTTCCGGACGCGTTTTCTATTTTTTTTCGATTTTAGATGAATAATGGAAAAAAAACCACGAAATAATAGAAAAATAATAAAAAAAA
>BMAC01000943.1:105635-127691 GCA_014905375.1 Phtheirospermum japonicum
TGTAATTCATAAATTTTCAAATATATTTTTTTAATTATAATTGATTTATTTATTTGACTTTTCTTTAATTGCTTTTTTCAATTTTTTTGYGAATTTTAATAATTAAACAAGAATTAAAATTAAAACAAAAAATTAAAAATTAATAAAAATTAATTAAAAAAATTAAAAAAATTAAAAATATCGAGGGAAAGTTCACTCGAAATTTTGAAAAATTCGAGGGAATGGGACTCCCTCGGAAATCCGAGGGAAATATATTCTATCGGAATATTTCAATTTTTGAGGGAATATAATCCCTCGGAATTTCGAGGGATTTCATTCCTTTGGAAATTGAAGTATTTCGAGGGAAGTGTTCCCTCGGATTTCCCTCGAAACTCCGAGGGATTGTCCGGTAATGGTTACGTGGGAAACAATCCCTAGGAATTCTCTCGTTTTTGTAATTCCGAGGGATTTATTTCCCTCGTAACTAATTTACGAGAAAGGTTTTTTCGAGAGAGTTTTTCCCTCGAAATTTCCCTCGGTTTGACCAAAACCGAGGGATTTTTCCTTAATTTCGAGGGAAAAATCCCTCGAAAATTCTGAGTTTTTTTGTAGTGAAAATTATTAATAATAATAAGGGAAAAAGATTGTAACCATCCTATACTATACGCGTATTTTGGGTTTGCATCCTAACTTTTTTTTTTTAATTTAATGCATCTTGTACTTCACAAAATTTTGAAAGTGCATCCTCCGACCAGCCAACTCGCCCCAACTCGCCGAAACTTACCTAGTCTCGTGAGTGAGGTTGCATATTTTCAAACCCGTATACTTTAGGTGAGTTCTGGCGAATTTATTATTTATTTAAAACTAGTTCCGGCATATTTTATTAAATATGCAAACTCACCAAGTTTATTATTTAATAAATAATAAATTTTATTTATTTAATAAAAATAGTTTCGGTAAACGTTAGGATAAAATATGGTTTGCATATTTATTTAATAAATTCTAGTATTTATTTATTAAAACTAGTTTTTTTCTAAATTTTGTATAATACAGGATGCACTTTCAAAATTTTGTAAAGCACAGGATGCATTAAATTACCAAAAAAAAACGTTAGAATGCAAACCCAAAAAATGCGTATAGTACATGATGCATATAATCTTTTGCCCTAATAATCATAATAATAATAATAAGTACGATTTAAGTGTTCCTCCATCAATATGTGTTCCTCCCATCAATATATTTTAATAAATTTCAAGTACCAAAATGGTTACAAAAAATTAACACAATTCATGTTTTCAAGTGTTAAATAGCTACAAAACATTAACTCCCAAAAAATGGTTACAATTCATGTTTTCAAGTGTTAAATGGCTATTTAGCCGGGCCTCCCTTCCAAGAAACTATGCTTTATTCTAGCCATGTTGTCAACTCGAGGAACTTTACTAAGATATTTCTATTCATGAACTTAAAAGGTAGAATTTTTTTATTTTTTTTAATTTGAGAATTTTCTTCTTCCAAATTACCAAAATCATAGATATAGCAGCAAAACCAGACCTGGTGAAGGAACTAAAAAAATTAATCCATATGAGGAACCAATTATTTATTATTATCCAAGTTTCTTGTCTTTGGTACACAAAGTGAAAACAATACAAATTTTTTAACCACTGATTCTCCATTGTCATCATCAACAGAAAATTAACGCACTCTTCATAATCTCTTCAGGCTCTTCTTTCTCGCATCGATCTTCTTTTTGTCCACCGGGACCTTACTCAGCCCAGCTTCCTTCTTTAGGGCAGCTGGAGCCGCTGTTGATCCGCCAACTCCTGATGAAGGCATGGCGGCTGGGTAGTCTTGTCCGTTTTCCGGCTTGGGGGCCAGTGGAGAGGGCAATTGGGGCGTACCAGCGTTCTTTTGGTCGGCGGGACATTTGGCTGAGGTGTTAGTCTGGTCGACATTTAAGGCAGTGGTGGTTGACTCGGATATTGCTCCGGTCTTGAGCTTTGGCTTCGGCTTGAGGGCATGTATTCCAGTGTAAAGCCTGATGATTTTAAAGGAAAAAGAAAATTTTAAACTCAGTAACTGCATTTTAGATGAACATTTAGGTTTTAAAAAAAAAAAGAGGCCGACATATGACTCACTTTGCATGTCTGGCATACTCGTCATAATTTTCAAGCAGCATCTTGCCAGCCTGCTCATTTAAAGCAGATTCAGGAAATGGTTCAATCAATAAGCATCTGATCACCTGTCAATAAGCAACACAAGTACAAAGTAAAAAAAAAATATTAGCAAACAAGTGTGTTACGCAGACAAAACTAGTTGATACGCAATAATGATCAAAGAAGCATGAAACAACATCACATTGAAAGAACATCAGCAATAGTGAATCAAACACCAAAATGACTTACGATTAAAACATGTCGTAATCCAAGACTTGGGCTCCAATCTTTCTTAAGTGCATTCACACAAATCTCGCCATTGTTTGCAATATTAGGATGAAAAATCTTAGTCAGGAAATAGCCTGAGAGTAAAAATAATCACCCAAACATTAGAAAGCTCATGGGATGAAGATAATTCTTTTAAAGAACCAAAACTCAATATCTCCTCTCTCAATTTCTAACAGACTTCATGATCCAGAAAAAAGCAAAAGATACTTCATGATTCGTGATTATTCTTTGAAAAATAAGTTCATATATTTGCCAAAGGAAAAAAAAATACTTCAAATAAGTTCCACATATACTATGAAGCATTACAATCTAATAAGTATAGAAGTTCAGAGACCTTTTGGAGGAGAGTGCGGAAAATCATGAGATAATATCAACTTCATGCGAAAAACCCCATTTTCATATGGCGTCCCAGCTGCAAGATTACAGAAAACCAATCACCAAAAGGACATGATGAGTAATATAAAAGCCATATAAAGGCTACCCAAAAAAAAAAAAGAAGTACCTGGGCCTTCAATGTCAGCATATATAACTGAAAAATTATCATCATTCACGCCAACTTTAATGCCTTCCGGTGGGGTCTCATTAAGATTCTTTAGCTCCTTCACCAGCTGTTTTATGACATTTGGAGGGAGATTTTCATTTGTTGCCTAAAAAACCACAAGGACAAATGAACGTAAGAATGTCAAAAACTCTTCATACATTTAATGTTCTTGCAAACAAAACATGTGATAATGAATTACGCAATTTGATATTATTCCCCAAAGTACAGAGTTTTTTTACGCAGATAGCCTATTGACTGGGCATTCTTTAACAATGCAACAGGAAATGAAAAGGGATTGACAAAAGATGACATGTAAAATTACCATAGCACTTGCGGCAGAAAAAAAGCCAACTCCTTTGTAACCTTTCTTTAAAAGAAAATGATTACTCTCAGCAGCTGCTTCACAAAATTAATGCTATACTAGTTACAAGTTTATAATAGCCAAGCCCCAACAAGGATCCTGCATAGTAAGTAACAGAATTAGCATTTCATATCACTTAAAAATATAGCGTATTTTTAATTGACAAACGAGATAGGTCTTATGTGACATTTCATGTGTATTCAGAAAAAATATATAGAATCATACATATTTGACACCAAAATTCATAAAATGTTGTACACCTTCACAACCACAGAAAGTCATTTTCAATTTTATGGTCACAAACAATAAGAAATTCTTATGAAATTATTGGTAATAAAGCAGCAGTCAAATTTGGATCAAAATGATGATAAAAGAGCAGTAAAAATAAAATCAATGGCCAGCTAAATCGGCAGAAATGCAAATTGCAGTTCTATGCTAGAGCACGGCAATTAAGTTCATGAGTCTTGGATTGAAGGAAGCAATGCAAGCAAATTTGTTCTATGCAATGTGTTATGCCCCATATTCAGCAGAAATTATGTTACATAATCAAAGTAAAATTGGTGAAGGTCTGTCCCAAATATGAAGCACAAGAAATTCAAACAAACAAATAATCATGTTAGCTAGATTTCCAGACAATTAATCCATAGTCAATTCTAAACTCAAACTCCCAAGACTCTAAGACTGAAATCCCTCCACTTTCCCACTCACATACTCTCCAACAAACTTAACAATTATTACAGATAACATCAACCACGTTTGTCAATGAAGACAAATCATCAGCAAAGAAAGCATATGAAAGTAAATTAAAAAAATTATGCGGAAACTTATAAAAGCCCAATGGAGTATAAATAAGAAGGGCAAAGCATCATAAAATAGACTGGTCCCTGAATCAATCTCTTGCATCATCACCTTGTACATGAAAATTGTCCATTTTCCCCAAATTTAGAATCAACTCATACCATCACACGCCCAGTATAACTTTTCAGTTAATTTAA
This sequence comes from Phtheirospermum japonicum, assembly GCA_014905375.1. Classification (NCBI taxonomy): domain Eukaryota; kingdom Viridiplantae; phylum Streptophyta; class Magnoliopsida; order Lamiales; family Orobanchaceae; genus Phtheirospermum; species Phtheirospermum japonicum. The sequence goes on from BMAC01000943.1 coordinate 109,953, forward strand.
CTTCCCAAGAGAGTGAATTACATAAATTCTACAACTGGCATAACAAAAAAAATTATCTTTCAAGTAAAGACCATACCGTGAAAGTCCAATCAATTGACATTTCAAGAAAAGTATTGTACGAAACCTATATTTTTGGGATCGGAATCAAACAAAGCAGCGTATAAACCCTAAATTGAACCTTTCAAGAAGACACCTCAAGTCCGTTCAAAATATATGCATATACATAAATATATACACACACACACACATAATTTAAAAAAAATCATGAAGAGGTCAATCGGGAAGCCCGCTTCAGATATAATTCATGAAACCAAAATTGCACCGAGTGAAAAAAAAAAAATCAAAGACTCAAACACTAACAAAATGCAACAATTAAAAGGCGGAAAAAGGAAAAGGAAAAGAGAATACCTTCGAACAAGACTCTAGAAAGGGAGAGAGAAAAGAGAACAACTGGACAAAGGATTGTGACTGGAAATACGATGTAGGGAAGGGGAGCGTGCGGGTGTTTCTTCGCCTTCGCTTTCTTTTCACACACCGATATATTAAGAGATTTTGCAAATGCCCCAAATGGATTTCAGATAGCGATCTCTCCCTTGTAAATGATTGAGGAATTGATTTTTCAGCATGCACCCACAGAGAGGAGAGAGAGAGACAGAGTACCTCTATATATATATACAGGCACATAAAAATATGTAGATGGGTTTTTGATACCGACACACCAATTTGTTCTATGGCCACTCTTTGTATTGTACCGTTGCAATAACAGCAGCAAGCCCTTTTCAAACTTTGCAATTTTGACAATTCAATTTCTTTTCTTATTTGGAATTTCTCTTTTTTTGAATGTTTTTAATACTAAACTGGGCAAAAGTGAATAGTGACTTTTGATTGTGACTCTTGACTAGATATTGTTAATTGGGAGTTTGAAAAAATGGACATAATACTGCTAAGAAAGAAAAATGTATATCTATTTTATGTTTAAAATTGTGGATTCCACAAATAAGGAATAATTAAATAAATAATATAAATTTAAATAAAAATTAGAAAAATAAGGTAGTTTTAAAATAAGTTAAAAAAGTATGGCAGGACGCGGTTGGCAAAAGCGTCCCGGATCAGATTTTTCGCCCCTTAAGTTTTTGGAGTCGTAATGAAAAAAGAAAATTACAAGGGGGTCGGGACGCTTTTCAGAATAGCGTCCCGGTAGAAATTGCAAAAAAAAAAAAAAAAAACACCCGGGGTCGGGACGCCTTTGGGAATGGCGTTCCGGGGCAGTTTTGCAAAAAAATAAAAATCGGCGCAACAAAACCCTAACCCTAACACACATATTATTTATTTATTTATATTATATAGTTTTAAGGTTTTTTTATATTTTATAATTTATTTAAAATTTTTATTAATTAAAATAAATAAACATATTATAATAATATCTTAAAATTACAAGAAGTTTATTTGAAAATAAAAAATACAATAAAATAATATAAATAACCAAATGACAAGAAATTTTAATTTCAAATGGTCACGATCATGATCACGGTCTAGTAGAAAGCATAAGAAAAAGAAATGTGGGCACGGGGATCACACTATTTCTCATGATGTGTAATTTATTTTAATTGTAGACAGAAAAATAGTACACTTTTCATTTGTGTTCTATCGTTCAGTTCAGTAGTTATCCAAAAAACATAATATAAACGGAATTCTCTAAGCAATAGAGCAGACGGTACAACAACATACAAACATTACATAATGAAAACATAAACGAAATTCCCTAAGCAATAGAGCAGACGGTACAACAACATACAAACATTACATAATGAAAACATAAACGGGATTCCCTAAGCAATAGAGCATTATCATTACAACAACATAAAGACATTATACAATGAAGACACAAACACAATCCACAAGGTAGAGCAGTGTCGGAAAACCAACGTGCAATGGTCAACGCTACTTCCACTCGTTGAGCTTCCACTGTGGTTAGTTGGGAACACATCTCTCCATTTTTGTGAGCAAGGGTTCCTCATCAAAAGCGTTGCAATATGTTTTAATTGGACAATCCTGCATTCATCACAACAAGTTAGAATAATAATGAAGGATTTAAATTACTTTTAATAATTGAAAGAGTAATGTGTTCAACTTATAGGCATAAAATTCTTTCGTACATTATGATCACCTAAGACCATTTTTATATTCCCGTTCCAAACAGTACCAGGGGTCCGAACCAGTTCTTTGAAGAACCTGAATCGTTTATGAAGTTGGACAATTAAGTAATTAAGTAAACATTTGGCTTCTTTCACTCGGTTGTCTGGTAACAGTCCGTCATCTGGATTCCATCCTCGAATATCATTTTCGAGGATTAGGAATTCAATTAGACGTTCGTCTCTGGCAAGTGTCCACTTAGTGTTGCATTCACAACCATAATCGAGTGTTTTCACCCGAAGTGTAGGAACGCCATCTGTGTCGTTGAAGTGGTCTGCCATTAGCTTTTTTTCAAATAAGATATGAAGTAATTGATATGTATTTGCTGATGAATTATCCATTATTTGTTCCCTGACATATTTATTGCAGTGAGAGCAATTATTCAAGTAATTTTGAGATTGTTTTGTGGTATAATTGATGACAAGGATGACAAGACAACACAATGGCAAAGCTGCATCTCATTGATGTGTGGGTGGGCAGCTATTTATTTGTGTTCTGTGCCACAATGTACCGGTTGACAAGACAACACAATGGCACAACAATTATAGCTGGCAAAGCTGCATCTCATTGATGTGTGGGTGGGCAGCTATTTATTTGTGTTCTGTGCCACAATGTACCGGTTGACAAGACATCACAATGGCACAACAATTATAGCTGGCAAAACTGCATCTCATTGATGTGTGGTTGGGCAGCTATTTATTTGTGTTTTGGGCCACAATGTACCGGTTGACAAGATATCACAATGGCACAATAATTATAGCTGGCAAAACTGCATCTATATATATGTACACACAAACAAACTTATCAAGAAATATAAACTATACTAGCTAATAATGGCTAATTTTGACGAAAACCATCCAAATGTTCTAAAACTAAACAATGATTACTACAATCCTGCGCTCACCCCATGGACCGTGGAGATGGAACGAGTCATTTTGGAATTTTTGGGTGCTCAGAATGAAGGTGTTCGAAGAGGTGCAAAAAAAGCACATGTTATCATGAGCGTCCCGTAGGTAAAAAATATGCTCGAGCGTCGTTTCATGTTTTCACCCACTATTCCAGAAATTTACGATCCGATTGAAGAAATTGAGATAAGGTACGGTTGGTGGAAGGCAAGACTTTCTGAGGATGGTATTTTTCTATATGAAGAACGTCGATTGATTTGTATTGATACCACTATCAATAACAATGTCTCTCCAACCTATGTAAAGTCCACACAGCTGTCTACATCTAATTATTTGGTTTGTGTTGGTTTCATTTCAATTACTAACCTTTTTTTTTTGTTCATAAAGGAATACGGAGATGATGCATCAATGAGGTATTATTTGTATGACATCCCACCATTATGAAAACGATGGAAGCAACTTTCAATTGATGCGTACTCAATGTATTATGACTCAAATGTGAATAAAATGGGATCTGAAATGATCTTAGTTCGAGTGTGCAACTATGCACTTTGTTTACTTTGTAATGTTTGAATTTGTCACATCATCTATTTTCTTATTTAATCAAATGTGTAATCTTTTGTTTTTTCTTATTCAATAAAATTATTTCTTTAATATTTATCTAAAATTGCTGATGACAATACTACATATGTATCAATAGGTTTTTTAACTTTTCATGTGACAAGACCTGACATTATTCCACACGTTTTTCAACTTTTTTTGTGACAAGACTACACCATAAGCATTATGTTTTCATCTTTAACTATGATAACGACAACACATTCAATACAACTGTCTTGTGAGATTGTAACTCATCTATAAATTTGGAAAATTGGACTACATTCTTTATAACCAATTCACACCCTCACACCTTTGGTTTTCTCCATCATCTAAGCATTCTCATAACAAAAGGAAAAAATGAGTTCAAATCAGCCTAACAATGTACCATATTTTGAATCCGAAGAAGATTTCTTTTTCTACGATACGAATTCAAGCGAATGAAGCATCCATATGGATACTAAGCTTGTTGACGACCTCCGTGAGAGTAAGCTCAATGGTGTCTACGATCCCAGAAGAGGATTACGCAACAATATCACGTGTATCTTGTTGGACAAAATCAATGGTGCGTTCGGGAAAGACTTCATAATGGACGACATAATCGCTCGAGTTCAACTTCTGGAAAAACGATACAGACATTTTAATATGATGTTGGGAAACGAACATTGCACTTGGGATCATGAGACCAACAAATTACAAGCGCCAGATTGGCTAGTACGATTTTGGAACGACGTCGCAGGCGATGCTGAGTTTACTGCTGCATATCTAAAACATGGAGAACCTTTATTCGGTTTGATGGATCGGGTATTCAATAAAAATTACTTGAATTGCATTTGTCAATACCACAATCTCATTGAAAATCCTCCATTACGAATGTGATCGCATCCGTGTAATATCAAATTACTGTAATTTTTATTTTAATTTTCGTTGTTGTTGTATCTTAATTTTATTGTATTTTTAATTTGAAATTAAAATTTCTTGTCATTTGGTTATTTATATTATTTTATTGTATTTTTTATTTTCAAATAAACTTCTTGTAATTTTAAGATATTATTATAATATGTTTATTTATTTTAATTAATAAAAATTTTAAATAAATTATAAATATAAAAAAACCTTAAAACTATATAATATAAATAAATAAATAATATGTGTGTTAGGATTAGGGTTAGGGTTTTGTTGCGCCGTTTTTTTTTTTTTGTTTTTTTTTTGCATTTCTGCCCCGGGACGCCATTCCCAAAAGCGTCCCGACCCCGGTTTTTTTTTTTTTTTTTCAAAATCTACCGGGATGCTATTGCCAAAAACTTTGGGGGAGGAAAATTGGGTTCGGGACGCTTTTGACAATAGCGTCTCGGTGGACGAGACGCTTTTGGCAACCGCGTCCCGCCAGATTTTTTTAAAACTTTTTGAAACTACCTTAATTTTTTAATTCTGATTTAAATTTATATTATTTATTTAATTAATCTTTTCCTTCATTTTTTTTCATCCAATACAACGATCAATTAGAAATATATAATCATTAAAAACAATCACTAAAATCCCCACAAGTATATTTAAAGTAGGAAATGTAATTTGATCTAATGAATATTCCTCTCTTTCTTTAAAAAAAAAAATGTATTCCTTTTGGAATCCAAATGAATATGAATCCTTCTTCTTTAGGTACCATATTCATAATTGATTTGCCAATATACTATATGAGATTTTATATTTCATATGATGTTTCAATATACTAAATGAATTGACGTGTATAAGAGATCGTAATGTTATTATTCAAGTATAATTATTATATACAACATAGTATTAAGTGAAATAAGATAGTAGAATAGCATATTCTATTCCGTTGAATCTATAAAATCAAACTCAAATCAACTTTTAATATAAATAGAAGTGAATTAAGAATTTCCAATTTGTTTCCGTTTTCATTTTTTCTTTTTCAATCCTTATAAATTCCAATTTGAGATTTTGCTCTTTGACACCTAAATCCAGTTCATTGATGCCTAAATTCAATTTCAGTTGTATATATTCCCACATGCACTTAATTTAATACAAGCAAAATAATTACCAACATAAGGCCTTAAATATTTTTTTGTTTGGTCTAAAAACTCACGAGTCCTGGTATCTATCTCAAGTCAAAAAGTGATTCTAGTACTGATTTGTAAGTTAACACAAGCTCACCATAATAAAAGCACACTTTTGAAATTTTACGTTTTCTACTTCTTCTTCTTCTTTAATTAATTCTAATATTGTGCATGTGTGTGTAACACAAAAATTGTCACGTGGTCTTCAATTTTCAATTGACAGCATGTTTTTAAAAAAATATTCATATTTTTTTAAAATAATTATTTGAGTTTTAAAATTATAAATATTTTGGTTAAATAATATGACATAAACAACATTGACGGTTACACAATGGTCTATTGACATTGTAAATATAAAATTCTTGGGGAAATTTCCATTTGATACACATTAATCTCACTTAATTATCATATAATTATCTAATTAAAATTCATTCAATTTAAGTTAAATATTTATCATTCAATCAAAAATTATGATATAAATTGTCTACAATACCCCCTCTTCTCTTTTTCACGCATTTTCTATTTTACTATTTATTTAACTTACCCCATTCTCTCCTTCACACTGGCCAAAAAAATTTCCGCTGCCAAAACCTAAACAACTGTGCACAGAAATTTTCTGATTTGATTAGCATTTATTCTACAATTGTTTTGTTTTTTAATTTCTTATTATCGATTAGAGGATGGATGCCTATAGATGGAGTAGGCACATTAATAGTGTTGTTGTTTGATTTGTTGGGATTTATTGTATGACCAGTAATTGTCTAGAATATTTGTGTAACGTTTAGCTATACTCTTCAATGAGTAATATGTGATTTTCTATGAATATGTTTGCATTTATGGAGTGTGTATGCGGATTTTTTTATATGAACCTATTAGTCGGATGGCTCGACTTGTTTAATTTCTACGCTTTTGTTCGATCTTCTTCTTTTCCTTGTTCTTCTTCTTCTTCTTCTTTTTTTCTTTTTGAGAAAATGCTTTCGTTCGATCTCGTTATTTAATTAGTGTTAATTACGAAATTATTCATGAGGTTTAGCCTGCTATACGGGGGTATTTTTCAAATTATAAATACATTAACATTTGCATAGTGTTCCTTTTTGTACAAATTGCACATCGACATTTGTGTGTAAGTTCCCTTCTGGTTGCAACTTGCAGTATGTTTTTATGTTGCTCGAATAATTGCTGACCAGAAAATTCTCATTTTCTTGCACGTAAAGCAGTCAATTTGGTAAATAAATTTGAGATAACAATCTTTGTTTTATCAAAGCCTTTAAATGAATAGTATTAAATTTCGTTTTTCAAGTGACTAGAAGTATATAATTCTGAAATTGTAAAGGAATACTAGTATGAAATTTTACGATTTCTATGAGATTCTACTAGCGGCGGCAAATGAAGTATGAAATTAATATGAAGTAGTATGGATTTTGTAGTATGAAATTAATATGACGTAGTATGGACGGCGGCGTGTAGTATGAAATTAATATAAACTAGTATGGATTTTGTAGTATGAAATTAATATGAAATAGTTTGAATTTTGTAGAATGAAATTAATATGAAGTAGTATGGATATAAAATAATATGAATTTTGGTTTAATTAAACTTGAAAGAAATAAAATATTGAACAAAAAAATTGGTAAATAAGGTTAAATTAGCAATCTTGTGTAGTCTTTTGGATTAAATGGTAAGTTAAAATATCAATGGACTATTTGGGATGATATATTTACCTACAGGAGCATATGGTCAATGCCCCAAAATTCTTTATGTTGAACTCTTTTGTAATTTATGTTAAGTATCATTTGTGGATAGATTCTCTCTCCCTCCTATATATATGTAGAGCTATTATTTTTGTTAGATAAAAGTAAAACAAGTAAAATGAAAATATATGCTTGCTAGTTCATTGATACATGAAGTCAAATGGGTTTGGGTTAAGTCATTTGTCTCAAGTTTAGACAAATCCACATTGAACATGTACATTTGTCATCTCTAAAAGATATAAAGGAGGTGAATTTGGAGAATGTTGTTACTCCTCATTCTAAAAACAATTGTTTAGTCCTGATTAGTTTCCGTAAGGCGTTGGACTCCCTTGAAAAATGTTGGAAATCATTGTTCCATATTACATGGTTTGATTTGATACATTGTAATACAAAATCATATTTTGTCCAATCAAGACTACCTAACAACCCTCATTAAAAGAAATGGATGTTCAAGTACTCAGAAAAATAGAGGTCTTAGAATGAGTTAGATAGCTATCAAAAATAAGAAGAAGAAAAATCTGAGATGGGATTAAATATAAGTACTTTGTTCCCCGCCTTAAATTACTATTTTACTATTCTTTTGTTGTGGGAGTTCTCTTTTTGTGCACTCGTGAATTCTCAAATGTCTCCATTCGAAATTCAACCAACCCATTAAGTTGGGTTCTTCTCTCTTTCCTGTCATTATGAAGTCAATATTTAACGGCCCAATAAGCTTACTACTCTAATTCAACCGGTATATAGCAAGACTTCTCATAAATCAATTGATACGGTGACATTCCCAAAGGTATTTTGTATATTAGTTAATGCAAACTTTCTCAGAAACTTGCTTAATTTCTATTAGCCAACTCGGCTTGACCATTAGCTTGTGGGTGATATGCCATTGTTACTCGATGCTTCACTCCACATTTCTCCAAGGTGACCTCTAACCATTTGTTACAAAAATGAGATCCCCCATTGCTAGTTAGAGACCTCGGTGTTCGAAGCGAGTTATGATATTTTTCCAAAAGAAACATAACGCCACTTTAGCATTGCTCGTCTTTTTTAGAATTGCTTCCACCTATCGTGACACATAATTCACCACGAGAAGGATGTATTTGTATCCATACAATTCCGGAAGTAACTCTATGAAATCGATTCCCCATACATCAAGAAGTTCAACATCAATGATATTTGTTAGAGGCATCTCATGTCTCTTCGATAAATTCCTCATTCTTTGACACCTGTAACAACAACGAACAAAATCAAAACAATCATTATAAATTGAAGGTCAATCATATCTACTTTGTAAAGTTTTCTTAACAATTTTATTTGCTGCAAAGTGGTCTCCACTTGGTGACGCATGACATTGGTTCATAATATCATTCCATTCCTATTGCGGAGCACATCTCCGCATCACTGCATCACTACATCTTCTATACAAGAAAGAGTCATCCCACATAAAAAAAGATTTACATCATGGAAAACCTTTTTCTTTTGATAATGAGCTGAATTAGGAGGAACAACACTAACAACTAAAAAATTTACAAAGTCAGCTTACCACACTGTATTAGACTCAACATATAAAATTCGCTCGTTCGGGAAACTTTCAGTGATGGTACCATTTTACCTTCTCTTGGATTCTCTAATCGAGAAAGATGGTCTGCCACTACATTATCGCACTCTCTCTGATCTCTTCTTTCTAACTCAAACTCTTGAAGTAAGAGAATCCATCGATTCAATCTCGATTTCGCTTCTTTCTTCGCAAACAAGTGTCTAATGGCTGCACGATCTGTATACACTATTATTTTCATTTCTATCAAATAGGATTGCGATTTTTCAAATGCATACACCACTGCTAAATTCTCTCTCTTCGTCGTGGTGTAATTGGATTGTGCAGAATCAAGGGTTCGGAAATTACATAAATACCTCGGTTCTTGCCCCCTTTCGATCACACCCATAATTCGAGTTTAATAGTTCGTCGTTTCGTCATTTCAAGTCCGTTCGTCATTCAAAGTTCATTCTTTATTGTTGTGGACTCGTTCGATTGCTACTGTTTTCTTTACGTCATAAGTGTTTCTGAACTTTGTTATTTTCTTTGTGTATTTGGCTTTGGTTATTGTTGGATGTTAATGTTGTACTTTGGTTTCGTTAATTTAGTTTCCTTTGTTCTTCTCCTTTTCAGTTTGTACTCATTTGCTTTAGTAGTTTAGTTCTTATTTCTCGCAATCTTAGTTGTTTAAATGCTTGGTAATTTTCATGCTTTTAATTGTTGAAATTCTGCTTTTGAATATGTTAATGCTTGTAGGCTAGAATTTATCATTCTTGTGCCTAGAGTCATTTAGAACCATCTATCGGGATGAGTCGACGCTTGATCGACGAGTCGGGATTGACAACCCTGGCTCGTAGGTAAGGTGCTCGATGAAATTTTCGAGTGATCGTGGAGATGATTCTAGCTCACTAGAACCCTCGCTTTCTTAATTGTTTCAAGGATTTTGATTTTATTTAATTCTTCGCATTAGATGTTATAAACCTCAAACCAAATTGGATCGCGTATTTAGTTTAGTATTTTCTTTCGTTTTCTCATTCGTAAAACCAAACACCGAAATAACTTCCGAATTAGTCTTCCTTGTGATTCGACTCGAGTCCAACTTACCACCTACAGCTGCTCCGTTCTCTTGCGGACGAGATTTTTAATTTAAAATAAAAAGTAGGTGTAAAAAGTTCGATTTTCAAATCCTTTATCGACCATCTTATGGATGTTTTATGTTTTCTCAACACTCTTAACAACCTATAAAGTTCAAAATCATAAAGATAAGCCGATACGATTATCATATAGGTGTCATTTTCACCAAGAAATCCATATTTCAAATTATCCGTCAATATCTTAAAGTCAATGGAAATTTTCTTTTACACCCTTTCTTTTGTCTCTACTTTCTCGTCTACTTTATCTCTCTTTAATTCCACAAGCTTTACATATATCCTTGATATTTCCTGTAACACACCCAAATCATTCACACAATCAACAACATCATTATTTAAATCTTTAATAAAACTTGAAAATAGAGATTCGTTCAAACAAAATCCTAATGAATATGTAGTTGAAGACGTGATCAATTTGTTATTTACACAAGTGTCAACAATGTCGATATTTTTACAATCTTCAATTTTTTGAAAATTATCATCATGAAAATTTATAACACGATATATGTTAAAAAAATAACATGCTCATCATTAACACGTAATGTCAGTTCTTCCCGTTGTACGTCAATGAGTGCTCTTCCCATGGCTAAAAATGGTCTTCCAAGTACCATGTCCAAGACCACAAAATCTATCGGTAATATTAATTCGCTCACTTGTACAAGTACATCTTCCACTACACATCTCGGATACGACAAAGACTTATCCACCATTTGAAGTGCAATGGTGGTCGGTTTTATACACCCAACTTCTAATTTTTAAAAAATTGACAAATGCATTAAGTTAATACGTGCTCCCAAATCACAAAGTGCCTTTTCAAATAAACTTCCCCCCATAACACAAGCTATTATAAATCTTCCCGGATCTTTACACTTAAGAGGAAGTTTCTTTTAAATTATCGGAGTACACTCTTCGTTGAGATTCACCGTTACATACTCTCCAAGCTTCCTATTCCTCACAATCTCTTCCTTCAAGAGCTTTGCGTAGTTGGGCATTTGATGCAAAGCATCAATAAGAGGTATATTAATATCGATTTTTCAAAAATATCTAAAAATTAGCATATTGATTTTCTAAGTTTTTCTTTTATAATCATTTTGCAAAAGGTAACGGAGTAGAAGAGATAAGCGAAGTAGAATTAGATTTTGGCTTGTATTTCTTTCTATTCAATTGATTCTCAGACTCCTTTCTTCACCTCTTTCGAAATTCTTTCGGGTTCAAAACCTGGTACTTTCGGGCCCTCATATTTGGTGCCACTCCTCAAATGAATGGTATTACATTATTTTTGTAGTACACTTTCTTCCTCAATCGGCACTTGCTTTTGTTAGTGTTGGCTTTTGATGATGTTCACCAATTGTGATATTTGTGTTTCAAGAGATGTCAAAAAGTGATTTTGTTTCTCCCATGAATGATGTGAACATCTCCTTCTTGCTCTCAACAGTCACTCTCCTCCCTGGAAAACTTGAGTTACCTCTATAATTGTTGTTGAGATTTATGAAATTTACATCCTCAACCATGTTTGTCATGGAAACACCATTTCCTTAGTACTTGAGTGATTTTGATTCACGGGACAACATCACGTTCATTTTTCTACTCATTTCTGCCATGTGAGTTGCAAACAAGGTCATCGATTCATTTTCACTTGTTGGTGCATGTTTCCTCCGCATGGGACGTTTCGATGGCTATAGGTAGTCAATGGATACCATCTCTTCCAAAATACACAGTGCATCGATAATGGTTCTTGATAATAATGCACCTCCTAACGAGGCATGCACGATTATCTTTGTTTGTCCACTTAACCAATTTTATAAGTAACAAACTTGTTGATTGCCAGGGAAATTGTGTTGGTGGTATTTTCTCAATATCTCTCTAAACTTATCCCATGCTTCATGAAATTGTTCACCATCATATAGGTGAGATTGAGAGGTCTCACTTTTCAATTTCAATGTTTTGCTTAGTCAAAATAAATCTGAGTAGAAACCTTTGACACATTTGAGCCCATGTCTCGATGCCTCATAGCCCAAAGTATTGTACCAAAAATTGCTTTTTTCCTTCAAAGAAAAAGGAAACAAACTAAGTTTTATTGTGTCATTTGAACATCATTCATCTTGGTTGTTCCACAAATCTCGAAATCGCACCAAGTGTGCATTCGGGTCGTCATTTGTACTTCCACCAAATTGATTTTGTTGAACCATTGATATTAAGCGCGTGGATGACTCAAAGTTGTCCGCTTGAATTATTGGACCCATCAATCCTCCATTCACTTGATTTAATTCTAGTTGAAGCATTCCTCGAATGGATGGTTATGGTGGTGTCGTGGTTGAAATTAGAATTGCAATACTTGAAATTGTAATTGAAGTTGCTGGATCTATTCATTCATGTTGAATGGTGGCATTGCCATCCTTTACTTTCACCACCTGAAAAGTTCACTCACTCCAAAGTATAAAATAGAGAAAAGTTATTTAAATTAAACTAATTTATCAATTATATTATGTCAATATAAACCTAATGGTCCCAAACAACAGCACATAAAGTTGGCCGCTCTCCCTTTTCACTAAGGATTAGTTCGAGTACTAAAATTTTATCATTCAAATACTCAACCTAATTACAAGTATATGTTTATATATAGTACAAAATGATCTAGGTCGAATCCCACAAGGACCATATATGGTTTAATGTAAATAAGTAATATAATCTACATAATGTAGTTTTATCTAAACAATAGAAAATAGATTTGGTTTGTGTCATTACAAACAATGATTATATATTATTAAGAATTATAAACTAGATAAAATAAGTTCAAAAGATAAATTCATAAGATTTGAAGAAAACCAGATTATAAAATTTTTCCAGGGTTTGGTTTCACAATGATCCCTCAATGTCATTCCTTCCAATCAATCAAGTATATTATGATTTTTTTAAAAATTAAATTGTGGTGCTTTTATTAAAAAAATAAAGGAGAAAAGAGTTCGAATACATAGCAAATCAGAAGAAAAAAAAGGAAAACAGAGATACTAGCGCTTCACAAAGAATTCCCGCTTAAGGGAACTCTTTGAAGATCTGCGTATTGGGGTAGAGTCTTCCTCTTCAGCAATATCCACCCAAGAAAGTCGAGATGTGAAACTCATAAGGGCAAGGGCAGGAGAGGATTTAATATTGTCAATAATGAAAGGAGTAGAAGACTCATGTTGTACTATTTTAACTTTATCAAGTAGTTCTTGGGTCTGTCGATCAGTGGTAGGTTTACAAAAAAGTGGGGTGTGATGTTGGCTGCCAATATCCGAATCCTCCACTATGATTCCTTCTTCAAGTGTAAAACAGTCTTTTGAGATATGTTGCGGCGATGGAGAAACCTTATCCGAAGAATCCGCGTTCACCTTATAAACATAGCCCGTACTCGAAGATGTTGTTGACGCAGAAGGTGGCGGGGGTTCCTCGTAAAGCACAAGATGTCGAGAGGTGTCACAAACACTCTCAACCGACCTATATACGGTTGAATGGTTCTCCCCGCAAAGCTGCACAGGCTGTTGCTCACCATGGTCCGAACCACGGGTTGTGGCAGGCTGTGGCGCTGGACGGGCGGCCCCATCATTGGTATGGTTAGTCTTAAGATCATTTGTGGCTGGGTCGACGACAGAGTTATCTAATACCACATGATCTGTGGGGATCACAAACTGGTGGCTCATCGCAGTCGTGTTATGAAGCATATATTAACCAAATTCATGCAATCACCATTATTCAAAACGTCAAAAGCATTCGAAGTCAGAGTAGAAGTAGAGAGTTTAGAGGCGTTATTTGCATGCATGGTATTCAGTTTCTCATGAAACTCTTGTCGTTGTCATTCTTGGCGATCATTGGAAACCGATCATCGACATGATCTTTTTGAATAATTGACTCTCTTCCAAGATTCGGCGGGTGCCTGTTGTTCCACCCGGGGCTTCAAGGATGTACACATTCCAACGGAATGGCCAACGGTATTACAAATCGAGCAAAACATAGGTAGATTTTCATAACCAATAGAAACATAACCACAATGCCCCGGTCTCTCGATCATAACCGTCTCTTGTAAATCATCATTGAGGTTCAATTCTACAAGTACACGCACAAACTGACCAACTGATCCGTTAATGGAACGACCATCAAGTTGCAATGGAGAACCAACCACACTAGCAATATTCAATATAAATGATCGATCCCAATACTCAATTGGAAGTTCATAAATACGTATCCAAACTTGAGACATATTCGAGTATAACTTATAAGGATTAGAATCCAGAGTCCATGGAGAGAGCCAAAAAGTGGCTGAGCCAATACTCTAAGAGGGTTTCGCAAAATCTCAGGCCCTGTCCCCAGCAGCGGAAAACAAAATGTTGAAAATCCTTTAGCGGGACAAATTGCCAAGAAGCGTTGGTTTTCCATCGGTCTTGTAATAAAGCTTTAAGGTTAACAAGAGAGAGCGGTTTCGGACCCTTCACCTGTATTAAGCGACCAATAAGAGACCCTCGTAACTCAGCAACACGGTCTTGGTAAAGCTGTTCGTCAATGGTAACCGAGAAGTATTTACCTTTTTTCACTAGAGAAGGATAAGTTGGAACGCGGCCAGCCATAGATTGGGCATAAGTGGCCTGCTTGGCGGTAGCCTCAAGGTTGCTATCCGGTTGCAAAGTGGGAGCAGGTTGAGAACGCGTAGCAAACTGCGAAGGAGCCTGTGGGTTAACGGTAAAAGGCAAGGATGCAGCCGGTTGGAAGCAAAGAGCAGGCTGTGGAAAAGGTGTCAATGTCAAAGGTCGATTTGTGCTGGGAATCTCGAACAAGGAGAAAGCCTGTGAAGCGGGCGTGTACGTCGAAGTATTATCAGTAGCCCGCCAAGTGAAAGTCATCTCCGCTATCATTGTAGGAGCCACCGTAGCATAAAATGGGGGAACATAACAACCAGCGGGCATCACAGGAGTGGTCCCAGTAGATCGGTGAGGCATCGCAGGTAGCGAGGGCAGAACCTGAAAAACATAATTCAAACTCGGCAACAAGAGAGGCACACAATTGACGGCATAACCCGTGTGACGACAGACAGATCAGAGCTCCCAGGGATGGTGTTTAAATCAGAAAACTATGGCACTGGCAGTTGAGTACGGGGCCCTGAGACATCTGAAAGACAACAACATAGGGCAGCAGAGCCCGCCAGAGGAGAAGTAGCCATCGCGCTGATCAGATGATCAGATTAGAGTTTGTTGTGCGTTGAAGAGGATATGCTAGTGCAGCAAGTAGAGGAACCCTAGCCGCCGGGATATTCCTTAAAAAGAATTTTGGAGGGGCAGTCGGAGGAAGAGTTATGGTGGTCGTCGAGCCAGTGGAGGACATCGGCGTAGCCGCCGCTGTGCAAAAAATATCCGAACCAGCGGGCGGCGCTGGAACCGAGGGGGTGGAGCCCTTGCTTGGCGGAACTCGATCTGAGGAAGACGTTCATAGTGCAGGGATCCGATCAAGCCAATTAGGCGAGAGGGTCAATCACAATAGTAGTTCAGTCCTTCTCTCAAAGTGATTAAGTTGTAGATTCGAAGTATGAAACAACGTGTCCATTTGAAATTATACTTAGAGCTCTAAAAGACTTAAAAGATTTGTACAAATTTAAAGATTTACTTAAAGGGGTGTACGACTTCACTATTAATCTCAAACCTCTCTGTCTTATTGATTAGAGCATTTCGTGTTTGAAAGCCTATTAATAAACCTCATCTCTTGAGTTATGATCTATAAAGCTAGTGGTCCTGAAAAGTTGTCAATCAATCGAAACATAAGTAATTATTTATCACTTAGGATCGCATAACTAAACCACAAAAATAGCAAATGGATCATACATGAATTGAAAAAATATTATAACATTAGTCAATCATTGTTATTCCACACTTCAAAATAAGGGAAAGTTGGTTAAACATGATTATCAACTCAATTAAGCATTTCATCGAACACTTAGTTTGCATAATAAAAACATAAAGGAAGATTAAACCCTTGAAGTGTATGGATCCTTCAAACATGCTGCTTCGTGTTGTATCTTCTTCAAATTCCTTCTCATCCTCTCTTAACCTCACAAAATTATACTATTTATGGTGTACGATGTTCTATCAAGGTAAGTGATGTTTTTGCCATCTTCTGGGAAACATTTTATAGTTTCAAAGCAAATCCTAGCCATTAACTTAGATATCAGTCATTTTGTAACGCCTTTGACCCGCTAGCCACCCCTATCGACCGCTAACTGGGTTTCTAATGATCGTTAGAATAGGGTTTAGTAGTGATTGAACTATCAATCACTAACATTATCGTTAATGGTTGCTATGAAATAGACATTTAGTAGCGACCTCACTATTGACCACTAACTTGGTTAATAGTGACTCCCTAGACTTCGTTAACTCATGGGCTGCATGGGCTGGCTCTGATTTTGGACTGATGGATTCTTCTTTCCCTTAGCCTTGGTCCAATTCTCAATGATTATCATCCTTTTGCTCTTTTGAGCCCAAATAATCCTATAAAATAACAAAAACACACCAAGCACGTAATGACGTCCAAATAATATAAAGAACATTAAAAGACACTATATATGCACAAATAGAAGATGAAACATAATTAAATAAGTCCTAACGTGGGCTTAAGAACCGTGTTTATCAAGCTCATTTTAACTGAGTCGGGTCAAGTGGGTTTGGTAGAATTTTGTGGGTTGTTCAATTAGTTTGGGCTGGTTCACATAGATGGGGACTAGAGTTCGTGGCTCAACTTGGGTTTCATTGTATACGGATTGATAGTGGTCGAGGGTTGGATTGGTTTGATTTCCATACTGCAAGTTGAATTCCAAACTTAATGAATGAGACAGGGAAGTGTTGATTCATCATGACAAAAACTAGCAAATGCTGACGGACCGAAATCCGTCAGCATATGCTGGTGGATTGCTTACGGATTACCTATGCTGACAAAAAATGCTAACGGATTTCTATATTGATGGGTTTGCTGACGGGTATAGGCTGGTATAGGCTGTCAACAAATTGCTGACGGTTACCCGTCAGCAATATATAGTTATATTAATCATTTATAAATAATATTTATATATATATAATTATTTATAGAGGTATGTAATAAATTTCAATAAATAGTAATATATATTTATAATAAATATTTTTTTACAATATACTTTTTAATAATATATATATATATATATATATATATAACTAGTAGTATGAAATGAATATTAAGAAGTAGTATGTAATTTAATATAAACCCCAAAAATAAGATGTATAAACGGAGACATGGTTTGGATTCATACTAAATTCCATAACTACAAGCAAAATTAGTAAGTAGTTAATAATAGTAATAGTAAGTATTAATTGGAAGAATGATCAATAAATAACAAAACTAGAAATTGCTTATGTCCACTAGAACACCTTCTGTTTGTTTTTGCCCAATAACACATAATTTTGTGATAATGACACCTCTAACCCTCCCTCAAATACTCACCCCCCCCCCCCCCCCCCCCCCATCCTCTATGTGTCTCTTTTTGGT
>BMAC01000943.1:129089-163934 GCA_014905375.1 Phtheirospermum japonicum
TATATATATATATATATATATATATATATATATATATGTGTGTGTGTGTGTGTGTGTGTGTGTGTGTGTGTGTAGTTATTGAAAGGGAAATAAACATATATAAAAATATAAATTTATAATATATTTTTTTAATTAAACATAAAAAAATTGTAATATTCTTCTACTTATATATATATATAATATCATTATTCATGAATATGATATATAAATAACAATATTAGTTAATATCAGATGTACTAAGTAGCCCCCACCCCCACCCCTTTTGATAAATCTGCGATCACTATGTGCTTGAGAGTTTTCTTCGAGTACAGTCGGGACCACACTGCCTCCGCATTGAAGAAGTTCGGCATGGAGGACTTGTTCTCAAAATCAGACTTCTTTTTACTGCAAAGATGCTTTGCAATTGCTTTTTAATGCCAACACTACAATAATTCCAACCCCAATTCATCGCCTTTTACCCTCATTCTCAACATCGATGCCTACAAATCATTCTCTGAGATCTCACCATTAATATAATTCACCAATCTCACCTTCAATCAAGCGATTCTCGAAGTAATCAAAGGATATGATCGAATTCTATTGGGCCATAGAATAGTGATATACATACTTAGTATATTGATTCGGCTTGGGCGTGCATTATATGCTTGGGCATAAAGTTTGCAATCCTGATTTCCTAAATTATGCTAGGTTTAGGTGATAGAATGTATATAAATCCTCTCTTTTTGAAAGAGACGACAGAACTTCTTTCATCTTTACATGGTATTAGGGCAATATATTCCTATCATGGGTGACGGTAATAACCAAAACAAAACTCCAACCAACAAAAAGGTTAAATTTACTTCTCCGTATTTTCTTAGGTCTTAAGATAATCCCGGGAATATAATTACGCATATACAATTGTGTGGAGAAGATTATTATGAATGGGAAAGGTCTCTTTGTTTATCCCTTCGAGCAAGATGAAGACTCAGGTTTGTCGATGGAACCATCACAATACCGACCAACAAAAATAACTTAGAGGATTGGCTGACGGTTCACTCCAATGTTGAAAACTCAGGTTCTCGAAGCTCCAATGATGAAAGACGTGGTGAGATCACAAAACAATTCTATAACGCAGCTTCCATTTGTTAACAAAATAATAATTATTGGTGGAG
Source organism: Phtheirospermum japonicum (assembly GCA_014905375.1). Classification (NCBI taxonomy): domain Eukaryota; kingdom Viridiplantae; phylum Streptophyta; class Magnoliopsida; order Lamiales; family Orobanchaceae; genus Phtheirospermum; species Phtheirospermum japonicum. The sequence continues at coordinate 130,241 of BMAC01000943.1, forward strand.
ATTTTCATCAAATTTTGTCGGTTGTTCAAAAGGCACTAGACCAGACATAGTTCACATGGTGATCAAACTTTCACATTTATGGACTCATTACATGGTTTTGAAATAGACCAAGAAAATGGGCATGAAAAATCATAATTCAGATCCATTGTATCAAGTTAAAGAAATCTGTCAATTCGATAAATAGTATAGGAGATTGAATAGTTGGAGGACCAAACGATGGTATCATTCAAACCGAAATCCATATTATCTATTATTAAAAGATGATGGTGACTATGTTTTGTCAATTGTGGCAAGTACATATCCATAATTTAGAAAAACTATTGAATGCTTTGCTTATTTGGAGGGTCGTGCTATTCTTTCCCCAATACTTGATGTCGTCGGTTTGATTAATAAATATATGATGTCATAAAATGATGGAGAATGTAAAGTATATCTTAACTCTGATAATGCATGCAAATCCGGTTCAAACATTGACATATTGTAGGACGTCCACTCACCAGGGTTTCCAAATACCATTAAATGCTGTGGATTGTCGAACTATGAGTTAAAACTAAAAATTAGAATTTCACTCATGTTGTTAACAAATATCGATCATTCTCTTGTATTGTGTAATAATGATTGTTACAAAACTTGACGATCACATTGTATAAGCTAATGTTTCTCAAAGAAGCAATGCATTTGAATTGGTGTTCATCCCTAGAATAACTATCCCACCATCTAATACGGGGTTGCCTTTCAAGTTCTAACGACGATAACTTCCTCTGACTGTGTCATACGCTACGATGACCAACAAAATTCAAGGACAATCTCTCTCTTACGTTGGACTTTTCTTAAAGAAGTCAGTTTTCAGTCATGGTCAGTTGTACGTTGCTATATCAAGGGTGACTAATTGTAAGGGTTTAAAAATAATGATCGACAATGATGAGAATAAATATAGTAACAAAACTACAAATGTTGTGTAATAAGGAAAACTTTCATAATTTGTAAAGTACGTTTCGTCTAATAACAGTCATTTTATGAACAAAGTTATATCATTTTCAATACTATTCGATCTTTGAATAATATTTAAATGATTTATATATAGGGAACGATTAAAGTAAAAACCATCTATAGTATGGTTCTCACTAAAATACATACATACATACATACATACATACATACATACATACATACATACATACATATCCACATCTCTATCCTATTCAACTACTGCTCCTCGAAGCAAGGAAGTGAGGAATGAATGAGAGGTCGACCAAGGTAGGTTCTCTCGTGAATCCCCTGCAGTCATTCATTAAGGTTGAGCATTAAGGTCCTATAGGCCTTAGGTTGTCAGAATATAGTTCATATGAAGGAAAGAGAAGTCAGAAGGCTTTAACTGATGCCTTATGACTTCTCTTTTCTTCATATGAACTATTTTCTGACAACCTAAGGCCTATAGGACTTTAATGCTCAACCTTAATGAATGACTGCAGGGGATTCACGAGAGAACCTACCTTGGCCGGCCTCTCCTTCATTCCTCACATCGAGGAGTAGGTGTGGGTCGGTACGGTATACCGTGATATTTATACCATACCGCATACCATACCGAAATTTTCGGTATGAGAAAATGTCATACCGTTACCATACCGAAATTTCCGGTATACCGATCTTCGGTATACCGAAAATTTCGGTATGAAAAATCAGATACCGATACAATGCCAAGATTTCGGTATACCGAAATTTTCGGTACGGTAACGGTATACCGAGTTTGTTTTGTATTTTTTTGGGTATGGTAACGGTATACCGAATTTTAGATATGTATTTTTTTGTTTGTTTTGTATTTTTTTCGGTATATCGGTACATACCGGTATACCGTCAATTTTGAAAATATCATACCGTTACCGTACCAAAATTTTCGGTATGGTATCATACCGTTCCGAAAATTACGGTATACCGAAAATTATGGTATTTTCGATAAATTTCAGTACGGTATTGACGGTATACCGATATTCTCGGTATTTTCCCCACCCCTATCGAGGAGCAGTAGTTGAGGGGGACAGATATGTAGAGACAGATGGCGAACCACTACCGCTAGGTGCTAAGGCTTCAACAAGTGAATGAGGAAGACCGATATATATATATATATATATATATATATATATATATATATATATATATATATATTTGAGTATACATATATACAATTACTTATTTAAGTGTTTTTAATAAATTCATGCCAATTATTTTTATTTAAATAAAATAAAATAAAAAATAATCGTGCAATGTATTGATATAATACTAATTTTATTGATACGAATAGAAGTAACTAGCTTATCATCTTTATGGTTTCATTCTAAAAAAAATCATTTTTTAAAAACAATATATGCTTATGCTGAAATTCATGTTGTTCATGCAACATGATTTGCACCACTTGTCCGTCTCTGTCTGGCTTGGGAATATAATTATTAGTTATAATAATTTTAGTATTAGATGTGATAATTTTATTAATGAATATGATAATATTATTACTAGATTTTTTGTTAAAATGAGGAACAAAATAATTTGAAAAAATTTAGCGGTAAAAAAAAACGTAAAAATTGTACTTAGTGGAAAAATTATGTCCCATTAGAATAAATGTTTTTTAATTTGTATTTGATGGTCATTCCACCGTCTCAACAACAACAACAATAATCAATCAATCAAAACTCAAAGGGTACATTTGGTAGAGCAGAGTGGTTGAAGTATTATTTGGGTGACATACTACCATGCTAGCAAACACGGAGAATTTTAGGGGTTGTCAATTAAAATTTCTAATATTGAATTAAATAAAATATACTGTATATTTGTTATTTATTACTGTGGGGGAAGACGTGTCGGCGGATAAGACAGCTACAGATATATAAATGCCACATTCAAAAATTTGTTATTCTGTGAAGCTAAACGTATCTAAATATACAATGAGATATCTCAAATTCAAAAAAAAAAAAAAAAAAAAAACAAGAATAATGGGATATCGTATTATATTGATGAAAATGAAAACTTAATATATTTTAAAATTCTTGTATTCATAAAGTAATGCGATTGTTAATTAATTTTACTTTTTTTTTTAATGGGATTCTGATTTATTCGAAGCAAAATCTCACGCACATATACAATCTAAATAATTTGTAGTTATAATAAAGTTAGAGAAGAACATAAATTTTTAAACACCGTTCGGACTGCCCGCACCACAACACACTAATTAATAGCATTTTTTTTTTATTATTATTAAAATCGTAATTTGAAGTATTGATCGGAAACTGCACGCCTTCTCGGTGTGGTTACTATTTTGAAAGTAAATCACACCGCCAAAACGTCACCGGACTTATATAATTTTATTGTTTAAATAAATTATTTTTCTTACCTCTTTATAGGATTTGCATCTCAAACTCAAATCAAATACATGTTTAAAAGAAAAGTGTTACAAAAATCTATATTATGTTATGCAATTAATATAATGTATTATAAAAATGCATTATGCTTTGAATATAATTGATTAAAAAGATTATGCAATATGCATTCTATTTGCAAGATCGTCTTAGTTTTTACAAAAAGAAGAAGAAGAAATCAATGTTATATACTCTCTCCGTCCCAAAAAGATAGTCCAATATTCCATTTTCATCCGTCCCATAAAGATAATCCAGTTACTATATTTAACATATCATTAATTTTTCATTTACACACATACCTTTAATTAGTATTTTTGAAATACTAGTTTTCTACATGATAAATTGAAAATTGATAATTACAATGTAAATTCTTACAATTCTAATAACAAATATACTAATTCCAACACTGATTTCTATAATAATTAATTGACATTAATAAATTCAAGAAGGGTATAATTGAAAAATACCAACTAAATTAATGACTTAACTATATAAACTACCCATTTCTTAATCTGTGTGAAATCAACCGCAGGACTATCATTTTGGGACGGAGGGAGTATCAAAAAGTGTCACCGCTTAACTTGGGATTAATTCGAATTATAAGAACTTGTTTGTTTATATACTTTATCCAAACGCAAGTATACAATGTAAGTATAATACGAAAGGAGTAAGGTCGAAATCCAAAAGGATCATAAAATGATTTAATATTGAAAACTAATATAATGTGGATAGTTTTATCTAAATAATAGAAAAATAATTTGGGTTTTTGTTGTTACAAACGACGAACATAAACTAATTAAACGTGTTAACTAAATAATTATTCAGAAAATAAGCACAATTTGTATAATTGAGAAAATCAAGTGTTAAGAGATATTCCAGGGTTTTAGACGTAATGATATCCTAATGTTCATCTTTTTCAATATATCAAGTATATTGTGATTCAATGTACTTATATAAGCCAATCACAATTGTGTTTTAACCCTTCTCGAAGTGATTGAGTCATAGATTCTAAATATGAAACAACCTATCCATTTGAAATCATACTTAGAACTCCAAAATGTTTCAATAGTTTTACGACTTTACTACTAATCTCAAACATCTCGGTCTTTTTGATTAGAGTATTTCGTATTCGAAAGACTATTTTTAAACCTTATCAAACTATTAGTTTTGAAAGGTTGTCAATCAATCACGATATTTAGAAACAAAAAGGAAAGTTTTCATTTTTGGTTCACTATATATTGGTCACATTCCAGAAAAGGTACGCGATGTTGGTCATCATCAAACAACGTCTGCTAAGCTGGTCAATTCATCAAAAGAGGTCCAAAAGAAGCCCGATCAGGCTTTTTTGCTGACGTGGTGTGATTCAATATTTTCTTATCACTTTTTTTAATTTGAAATATTAAATAAAAAATTGAGAGAATTTTCATTTTGGTCCATTATATTGGTCACATTTCAGAAAAGGTACGTGAAATTGACGATCATCAAATCATATCTGCTAAGTTAACCAATTCATCAAAAAAGGTTCAAAAAAGCTTGGTTTGATTTTTTTTTCTGACGTGGCATGATTCTATATTATTTTATCAATTTTCTTTTATTTAAATATTAAATTGATGACAAAAACTTATTTTGCCTTCATTTTCTTTTCTTTTAATCAAATTAATAAAATCTTAATTTATAAGAAATAATAAAAAGATATAAAATTAATATAATAATTTATATGATTTTTTATATTATTAAAATTTTAATTAATAAAGAATTAATAAACTCAGAGATAAATATAAAAAATATAAAATGAATCTTAAAAAATAAAAAAAATATATATGAGAAAATCTCTTATAAATTAATTTTGGAATTTCTATATTTATTATATATTTTAATACTTATATTATGTTTTTATATTTATAGATTATTTATATTAATTCTTATTGATTAATATTTTATTAATTAGATTAACAGAAAGAGAAAAGAAAAACAGAAAAAGATATGGGAGAGAAAAATACATTCTTGTAATTTAATTTTTATAATTATAGAAGATTGATAAAAAAATATAGAATAATATTACATCACCTAAAGAACCTCGATCGGACTCTTTTTGAACCTTTTATGATCAATTAACCAACTTAGCACACGTGGTTTGAGGATGGTTAATGCCACGTACCTTTTCTGAAATGGTCAATATAATGCGACCCAAAATAAATTTGCAAACCCCCCCCCCCCCCCCCCCCCCCCCTCATTTTTTTTTTCAAATTAATGATTAAAATTAAAGAAAAATGATAAGAAAGGTATTTAATTATGTCACGCCAGAAAAAAAAAAAAAAAAAAAAAAGCCCGATCGGGCTTTTTTTGGACCTTTTTTGGATGAATTGGTCAAACTTAGCAGATGTTGTTTGATGATGGCCAACATCAAGTACCTTTTCTGGAATGTGGCCAATATAGTGGACCAAAAATGAAAATTTTCCGAAACACAAATAGTTGTCAAACACTTATGAACCAATAAATCAAAACATGAAAATAAGTAAAAGGGTCATAATTGAATTGAAAGAATGATCAAATATTATTCAATCATTACTCATTCCAAACCTTGGAGGAACAAAGGAAAATTAGCTAGACATGTTCATAAACTTAGTCAAGTATTTCATCAAACACTTAGATTCCATAATGAAAAGGAAAAGGAAAGCTAAACTGTTGAAGTGTGGGGATCTTTTAATATTTGTTCTTCACATGTTGCTTCTCTGAATACCCTCTCAAACTCTCTCGATCTCACAGTTTGATAATAAAGTATGGTGGATAATGTGTTTTGATCAAAACTGATGTAAACTGATAAAACATTGATGTTTTTGGACAAGTTACGAGCCACATTTTATAGTTCAAAACAAACCCAACCATTAACTCTAATTTTGAGCCATTATTTAACATCTTTGACCCGTTAGCAACCTCCTTAGTGACCGCTACTCGGGTCGCTAATGGTCGTTGTGAAATTGGGTCAAAGTAGTGACCCGGCTATCGACCGCTAATTAATGGGGTCGATAGTGGTCTTCAAGGCTCCGTTAGTGTTGTGGGCTTGCTCCAAGCGTAGTCTAATGTTCGCTTTTCTTCCTTAGTTTTGGCCCAAACCTCTATTATTATCATCCTTATATTCTTTTAAACACTAATAAGCTCCAAAACTCCTACAAAACAACACAAATATACCAAACACGTAATAACATTCAAATAATATAAAATAAATCTAAAAGAAGTTATATGTGCACAAATAGTACTTGAACCTAATTAAATAACTCCCAAAAAGTGGATAAAAACTGTGTTTATCAACTATGTTAAAACTTAAGAGTTTATTAGTCCTCGAAGAAATAAAAACAAAGAAAATATATAAATAAACACAAGTATGAACATGACAAAGGTAATAGTGATGTATTTTGCTTCATAAGTATCACTTTTTCAAAATATGAACACAACATCAAGAACTTCGTCGAAACACCTTTAATATCTTTAAATTCTAGTTTTAAAAATCAATGATCCATACAAAGTAAGTGTTTCGCTCATCACCAAGTATTTGTTTAGGACGTGTATACGTTTTATATCAAGTCAATGCATGTACTCTAACATAAATTTGTAAATTATTTATCTCTCCACTGCTTGTTGTGTACGAAAGAAAAAGAACCAAATAGGACTTTTATTAAGGTTGTAATCAAGGCTCTTTGGTTAGGTATGTAATATTTGGATAAAGATGGATATAATGAAAACTAACGTATAAGAATAACACAACTATCCTCAATTAAACTTTTTATACTTCACCTTAACCCAAGAATTTAAAATATTTGAAAGAACTTAACCTTTATGAAATAGACTCTCAATCAAACCCAAAAATCACTAACTTATTGTGTCTGCACCCAATCATCATTCTACCTCAAAAACTAATCTCTCAAGACCCACACAAAAAGTTAAAGACTTTATAAGGCTTACCAAAAGCATGTAATAAGCTCACAACTATAAATAATGGGAAATAAAATATCAACGAGGCTGACTACTGAAAAAAATTTATTTGTAGTAGTTTATGCAAAATAAAATGATAGAATCGGGGTTTCAAGAATTGCATAAATCCTTTTCAAGTCGATTCATACACTTACAACCTTTAGACAAAACCAAGGAAAGTTCTAAAGAGATACACATACAACCGATAATTCGTGAAAGAAAGAATATGACTGTTTTATAATTTAATAGTTAAAAAGGTCCAAATCTCACAAACATATCATTTTTCTCAGAAACAAAAAGATAAAGATTTTCTAGTTAGGGATAATAACCTCGTTCAAGCATGTGTTTTAAGAACATATAAAATCTTCAAAAATCAACTCATCCTTAGCACATCATCAACACAATCGCAAAAGAGGTTTATACAAAAAAAAATTCATCAAATAAGAATAAATATTATTATTACAGACCCACAATTATCCACACTTTTATTTCAATCTCTAAAAATAAATTAAACTTGCAAATAAAGAAAATTAAGAAAAATAAAAATAAATTGAAATCAACTAATGCTATCGTATATGAATATATATAAAAGAATGTAATATACATGACTAAGGTAAGTCACACTCCATCCCCCAAACTTATTTGCTACTAAGTAGTATTAAGTTTGAAAGGAAGTGAGCTGCTTACTTTGGCAATGACACACAAAATTCACGGCGAGTCGGGTTCGGCATCAAAGTCATTCCGAGCAATTTAGAAGTTGTCCATTAAACTCACTATCCTCATCATTTAATGCATGTCTCATCGATATTCGACTTCATTCTTGTCCAAACATTTTTCCAACCTATCGATTTGGTTAGAATCATGCTCCTCCCTTGACTGACGTCTTGAAGGACCCTCCTCATCATCATTGAGGGCCTCCAAAAGCTCGTATGACCTCTCGATGCTCTCATGAGTTGAGAGTCCAATTAGTTCAAGTTTTTTAGGTGTGATAAGTGTCGTATAAGGGAGCAGAAAGTCATCATTCGCCAGTTGTTAGAACATAAAGTGATCACCATGTGGGATGATTATTCTATATATCCTCAATTGCTTAAGTTTTAGCTCATTGTGTCCCGAGGCGACTCTCCAATGGTGAGGGCGGAGTCTTAGTGATTCGTTAATGGGTGTTAATAAGCCACCAATGCAAATGGGCCTTTTCTTGTTATTCGATTGTAAAATAAATTGCTTGACGAGGGCCCATATGATGTTGAACATCATTCCCGATATCATACACCACAATGCCAAGACTTCTTTTTTCTACATGCCTCCATTTTTGAACCGGGCGAGTATCGTCGATAATATCACCCTTTAAGAATATATTAGAACACTGAGTTCCGACTCTCTAAGGTTTTAAACTTTTATATTTGATATGGTTTGACTCTTTTCCCTTCTCTCTTTGTAATATTGGCCCAAAACTATTCTTGATTATAGTTCATCGATCTTTCTTCATAAAATAAGCCATTACGATCTTTCTTCATAAAATAAGCCCAATCATCTAAATTCTTCAACCAAACCTTTCTCCCCCTTCAACGTGAAAAAGTCTAACTAGCTCCTGTTTCCAAACCTAGATGTTGTAGTATGGAAACTTTGAGGTAGAAAGAAAAAAAATTGAAAACACGAAAACAATGTAAACATTGGGTTGCCTCCCAACAAGCGCCTTTTTTTTAAAGTCGTTGGCTCGACTTCTTATCCCCTTGTTTAAGCTGAAGGTGATGCTTCCAACTCCATTCATTCGTCGTTAACTTTGTCAAACCCTTCGTAATATGGCTTGAGTTGATGTCCATTCACCTTGAATGTTTTGCTCGTCTTAGGACTATAAATCTCCACAGCACCATGCGGGAATACATGAGTGATGACAAACGGCCCAACCCACCGTGAGTGCAACTTCCCTGGAAATAACTTGAGGCGAGAATGAAAAAGTAGCACTTTCTCGCCCTTGACAAAATGTTTTCTTGAAATTTTCAGGTCATGCAAAGCCTTCGTATTCTCTTTGTAAATCAAGGAATTTTCAAACGCTTCATTTATAATCTCCTCTAGTTCTTGCAGCTGCAACTTTCAATGTAACCCAGCTCCATCATAATCATAATTGCACTGTTATACCGCCCAAAATGCCTTATGCTGGAGTTCCACCAGCAAGTGGCATGGTTTCCCAAAAAATGAGTCGGTATGGAGACATCCCAATTGGTGTCTTATAAGCTGTCCTATATGCCCAAAGTGCGTCCTTTAGTTTGATGCTCCAATCCTTTCGGTTCTTATTAACGATCTTTTCCAAGATGGATTTGATTTCTCGATTTGAAGTCTCGGCCTGCCCACTCGTCTGCGGATGATATGCTGTAGAAAGCCTATAGATGATACCATATTTCCAAAGTAGCGCTTCCATTGTCTTGTTACAAATATGAGTTCTGCGATCGCTTATCATTTCTCAAGGAACTCCAAATCTCGAGAAGATTCGAGATTTAATAAAATGTGCAACCACTTTCTAGTCGTTAGTCTGAGTGGCCTTATCAATTCTTTTCCCCAATACAGCTCCCACAACATAATCACTCGCGTCGCACGTGATTTCAAATGGTAGGTTCCACTTTTGTGGTTAGATTATTGGAGAAGTGGTCAGAAGATTCTTTAATGTATCAAGATCTATCTTGCAATCACCATCGAGGCTGAACTCCACATCCTTTTGTAAGAGCCTACATAACGGGGCTGCTATCTTCAAAAAGTCCTTAATGAATCGTCGGTAAAACCCTGCATGGCCAAGAAAAGAATGAACTTCCCACACATTTACGGGGTAAGGCAACGTAGTTATAATATTAATCTTAGATTTATCGACTTCAATTCCTTTCAACAAGACGATGTGTGCCAAAACTATACCTTGTTCCACCCTAAAATGGCATTTTTCCCAATTTAATACAAGGTTGGTTTCAACACATCGTTTCAAAATTAAAGAAAGATTTTTGAGACATACCTCTAATGAATCACCATAAACGCTGAAATCATCCATAAAAACTTTTATGATGTCGCCAACATATTCTGAAAAAATACTTACCATACATCTTTGGAATGTGGCCGGTGCATTACATAATCCAACTGGCATACGATGATAAGTGAATGTGCTAAAGGGGTAGGGGTGTGCATCGGTCGAAATCGAACCGAACCGAACCAAAATTTCGGTTAACCGAAACCGAAAGAATAGAAAAATAAAAACCGAAAACCGAACCGAAATCTTGCAAATCGGTTCGGTCCAAGCCGAACCGAAATTCGGTTTTTCGGTCAGTGTTCGGTTTTTCACTGTACCTGTTGTCAAAATAGCCCTTAAAAAAGGATTAAACTGTTTGCATCTCATGTTTTAGTTAAATAAGGAAATAAAACTTCACCCCTTAAACATCCACCATGATCCACAATTCCACATCCATTTATCAAACCAAAACAAGGGAATAAATAAAGGACCAAAATACATTTCAAACTTCAAAAACAGTTATAAAAAAAGAAACTGTAAAGCTCAAAACTTCAGCCCCTTCAATTCAATATTCATCTTAAAGTTCCAATTTAAGCCATTTAATCGTACGACCTGCTCCCGCGGCACCTGCCCAATAAAAAAGATTAAGAATTAAAATTTAGCAATAATAAAATTATTTTAATCAAATATCTAAAATTGGATATTTTACCTCGCTCAAACATCAATAATCATACCCCAACTAGATTGTTGTCCGAAACAACATTTGAAGCGAGCAAAGCTACAACAAAATTACACAACATAATATTTGAAGTTAGAATGTCAATATAAGACACAGTGCACTACATTAGAAATTACAATTCTGAAACGATAATTTTTTACCTTGTTCTATATTTATGATTGTTTCTTCAGTTTCTTCCACGGGCTTTTGTGGATCATGTCGAAGCCAATCTTGTTTACAAATTAATGCTTGAGCCGTTTTAGGAGTCAATGAAGATCTAAAATCATCAAGTATGCGCCCTCCAGTGCTAAATGTTGACTCCGAGGCCACGGTAGATAAAGGCATCGCCATTACATCTCGAACTAACTTGCATAGAATGGGAAATCTACGACTTTGAAACTTCCACCAATCCAAGACATCAAATTCCGAAGCAACTTTCTCCAAACGCTCACCTAAATTCATATCTAACTCTGATTGCTCGCTCCCAATCCCAGATATTAGTTCTTGAATTCTCATTTTCTTATCCAAAACATTCGCCGGGTCTCTAGAAAAACAACGCTCACTATCCACACTCGAAGAAGAAGAAAGAGATGTTGATGATGATGTCATTGGAGAATTTGTCTTTTTATATTCATCAAAGAGTTCATACAACGCCTTCTTCGCCAAGTTAGCAATCTCTTCTCCACGTTCAGGCCCATACATATTCTTCAAATAATATTGCAAAACACCGAACTTATGATGAGGATCAAGCATAAAACTAATATATAATATCATATTAAACCTTTCCACATCCACCCAATATTTGTCAAACTTCAACTTCATCTTATGAGCCATATCGACCAAGTCCTCATCATCACTATTTGCCCAAGTATTCAAGTGATCATTAATTTCAAAGATTTCATCCAAAAAAGTGTTAGAAGTCACATATAATGAACCAGAAACTCGTAGAGTAAGTTCATAAAAGTTTCGCAACACTAGCACAAATTTCTCCACAACAATCCAATCAGACTTAGTCGGCAAACCAATATCTCCATGAGATCCACCGATGATAAAATCTCTACGAAAATCAGAATCATAAACCTCAAATCTCTCAAAAACACCCTGGAAAATCAAAGCTATTTCTAACATTTTATAAACAGAGTTCCATCTAGTTGGAACATCAAGACACAATGTTCTCTTACTTTCAATTTTCTCCTCAATGACAAAATCATGAAACTTCTTCATTCTCATTGGCGATTGCCTCACATATCGCATCACTGTGCGAACACGATCAATAGAGATGTTCATATCTTTCATTCCATATTTGACAATAAGATTAACAATATGGGCTACACAACGCATATGCAAATATTTTCCATTCAAAATAGAATTCCCCCAATTATTTAATCTTCTTCTCAAGTAAGAAACAGTAACATCATTGGCAGAAGCATTATCAACGGTGACACCAAATATCTTATCAATCCCCTAATCAAGAAGACATTTCTCAATTAAAAGACCAACCTCATCACCTTTATGACTTGGACATGGAATGAAATTAAGAATCACTTTATGCAACTTCCATTCATCGTCAACATAATGGCCAGTTAAACACATGTAACTCACTCTCCGATTAGATGTCCAAGTATCAGTTGTTAGAGAAATTCTTTGCCCAGATTCTTTAAAATAAGATTTTAACTTACTTTTTTCATCAAAAGATATTTTAAGACAATCCCTTGCTATTGTAGTTCTTGATGGCACAATAAACTGGGGACATGCAGTATACATGACCTCTCTAAATCCTTCATTCTCTACAAACTTAAAGGGTCATTCATCAATGATAATCATGCGAACAACAGATTTTCTAATAGCTTCTTGATTAAACTTCCAATTCGTACACCCTTCTTTTATTCCCCCACTTACTTTTTGACAAAAAGTTGCAATTGTTTGATTATCCTCAGTTTTGAGATTATCAGGGTGCATTGTGCAAACTTTCATGTGATTATTCATTGCACTTGTACCATTTCTTGCACTATCAGTGGCATATGTTTTTGGACAGTAATTACATCTTGCTCGTCTCTTACCATTGCAGTTGATGACCGTGAAGTGTTGACAAGCTCTAGCTCTTCCTCCACAATCCGGCATTTGGCTTCCTTCATTTTCTTCAACTCTTTCTACTTCTTCCACTTCTTCATCGTCTGCCTCTAACTCTACGGGCTCTTTTGGATTTGGATCGCTTATATCTTCAAACTCACATTCCATTGCAACGACATCGGGATTCAATCTCGATGGACGAGGTCGAGTCCTCGAACCCCTAGTAGTGTCGCCACCTTTTCTTTTCATGCCTAAAATAGAAGAAAAAAAGTTAGTTATCTTTTTTTTTTCAAAGCAATTTACAGGGGGTAAAAGATTTAATAAACAAAAGAATCTTGGTGAGTAGCTAGAGAATTTCACAAAAGAAGCTACTGCAGCAAATTAGGAATTTGGGGGCTAGGGTTTCGAAATTTGGGGTTTAGAAGCAAATGAACAAGACAAAACCAAGAAAAACAAGAAATAAACTAGGAGGGATAAAATCAAGAAATTGAAACAAAATAAATTTGGGGGCTAGGGTTTCGAAATTGATGTAATTTGGGGAGTAAATACCTTGCGATTTAGGATTTCAGACCAGCAGGAGTAGAGGGCGGCGGAGAGCACAGGTGGAGAACCGGAGGCGGCGGGCAGAGATAGTGGTTTTCTCCTTGTTCTTCTTCTTCAGCCTCACGAATCGCGAGCTTCTTTCTCTATCTTTTCTCAATTTTTTCTTTATCTTTTCGCGACCTTTTTTCTCAATCTTTTCGCGACTCTGTATCTGTTTGTTTGTTAAAGGCAAGGAAAGAAAAACGTGTTCAAATGCAATACAACTTTATTATTGTACACAAATTGAAAAAAGAAATTAATAAATAGTCGTTTTTCGGTTAAGTTCGGTCTAACCGTGGAAAAAAACCGAACCGAAAACCAATTTTCTTAAAAATTTAAAATCGAAAACCAAACCGATGTATATATTTTGGTTTCGGTTTGGACCAAAAATTCGGTTTCAGTTCGGTCGGTTTACCGAATTGTGAACACCCCTACAAAGGGGTATGTGAAGGTTGTCTTCTCTTAGTCCTCGGGCACTATAGGTATTTGAAAATACCCCGATAAACCATCCAAGAAATAATAGTAAGAGTGACCTACCAACCTCTCAAGCATCTGATAAATAAACGACAAAGAAAAGTGATCTTTACGAGTCATGGCATTCAACTTAGGGTAGTCGATACAAACTCTCCATCTATTTTGCACTCGGGTGGGCACCAAGTCTCCATCTTGATTCTTAACAATGGTTACCCTTGATTTATTAGGAACAACTTGAGTCGGGCTTACCCTATCGCCTATCAGAAATTGGATAAATCACTCCCACGTCCAGCAACTTGAGGATTTCATTTTTCACCACCTCCATCATGGGTGGATTCAGTCATCGTTGAGGCTCCCTGGATTGTTCGGCACCTTCCTTGAGCAGGATGCGGTTCAAGCATACAGATGGACTTATTCCTCGCAGGTCTACTATCGTCCACCCAATTGCTTATTTGTTGTCTTTCAATACTCATAACAAGGATGCCTCCTGAATATTGTCTAGACGCGATGATACAATCACAGGCAGCATCTCGTTCTCTCCCCAAAAGACATATTTAAAGTGTTCCGATAGGGACTTAAGTTCGAGGTCCGGTGCTTATATAGTAGATGGCACAACCTTTTGATGCTACTCGGGAAGTTTAACAAAGTTAACAACATATCTACTAGGTTCCGGCTTGAGCACTTGCAAGGCCAAGATCATCTCATGTACCTTATTCGTCCAGCTTGGCTCTGTTATCGGGTGACCCGATAACAGAGAGTTTTCCCCCAAACTTAGTGTGATAGTCGTCTCGAGCGTCTCTATTGTGTACCTCTAAAAGTTCTTGTGCTAAAGAGTCAAAACAATCAAGTGCATATACAGAGTTATCACAATCAGGAGATTTCATAGCGTCAAAAATATTAAATTGAAAAGTGTGACAGTCGAACTCCATCATGAGAGTGCCTCGAGGAAAATCAATTTTTATCTGAGCAGTATTCAATAAAGGTCTCTCTAATAAGATAGGTGGCGGTTTTGAGGCCGTGTCATTCATACTTAGCACATAAAAATCAGCCGGAAAGACTAGCTCATTAACTTTTACAAGAACGTCTTCGATGACGCCATCAGAGTATGCGGTGCTGCGGTCGGTGAGTCGGATTATTAGCCCAGTCTTCTTCAAAGGGCCCACGTTCAAGCAATCAAAAATAGCATGCGGCATAACATTAATCGAAGCAACCAAATCTAACATGGCCCGCTCGACTCTCAAATTATCGATTGTGCATGGAATAAAGAACATACCCGAATCATTTCTTTTCTGCGATAAATTCTTTTAAAACATAGTCGACACATTCTCTCCCATTATGATTTTTTCATCTCCTTTCAACCTTCTTTTGTGGGTGCAAAGATCCTTGAGGAATTTTGCATAACGAGGAATTTGCTTTATTGCGTCGGTAAGGAGAATAGTGATCTCCACCTTCTTGAAAACATCTGGCACATGCTTCTCTATGTCCTCTTTAACTTGGCACTTAATCCTTGATGGAAATGGTAATGGCTCAGCTCTGGGAGGGAAAACAACGGAATTACAGACATCATTTTTGTGTTCAGGCAGACTGTTATTAGCGTGTGTCTGCTCCGTTTCTCCTTTCTATACTCCAATTCAGGTGCAAGATTCTTTGGGCCTTCTAATTTCTTACCATTCCGTAATGTAATGGCACTCACATTCTTTGAATTTTATTCAGGTTTAGAAGGCAATCAGTCGCCTCCTCGCGCATCCTGCCGGCTTATGTGGTCCACCATTTGACTCACTTGAGTTTCTAGATTCTTTATACTGGACCGATTGTCGTCCTAGTATTCATCCATCTTTTGCTGAAGTTTCAAGGTGTTAGATGCCATGGATTTCACCATCTCCTCGAGCGATGGGGATGAGTTTTTTGCTTGCGGGCGGTTATTATATTGTCTCGAAGATTTTTACCCCCTTTGAGAATTCTGAGGTGGTCTCTGGTCTTGATCGCCGTAGGAATTCCTGGGCTGATTTCGATAGCTAAAATTTGGATGGTCTCTCCAGCCTGGGTTGTAAGTATTGGAGTATGGATTGTATTTACTCCCTTGCCCTTTAACAGTTCCCACCACAATAGCATGGGTTTTAATCTCGACGTGTAGTGTTGGGCAATCATCGGTGACATGATCCACTGTTTGATAAAGTACACATGGTCAAACCTTAAGAAGTCCCCACGTAGACAATTTAGTGATCACGGATGTCAAATCATTTATTTAAGCTTGCAACGAGCCAGTGCCTACCTCATTTACTGACTTCCACAAAACATTATGGCTGCCGTATTTTTGGGAGTTTGCTACCATGTTCGATATCAACTCCTTTGCTGCCATTGGTGTCTTGTCCATAAGTGTGCCTCCACTCGCCGCATCTGTCATGTTCCTATCCGTGAGATATAGACCCTCATAAAAGTATTGTATTCATAACTGCTCACACATTTGATGCTGAGGACAACTAGCGACGAGTCTCTTGAATCGCTCCCAATACTCATGCAATGTCTCCCCCTGTAATTGTCTCACTGCACAAATGTCCTTATGAAGGTTTGCTACTCACAAAGCGGGAAGATATCTCTATAAAAATATCTTTCCTGATGCCCGCAACGTGGTGATGGAGCCTGATGGCAATTAATAGAGCCAGTTCTTGGCTAGGTCCTTCAAAGAAAATAGAAACTCCCGTAATTTAATTTGTTCATCAGTTACTCCGGCGGGCCTCATGCTCATGCATATGACGTGAAATTCCTTCAGATTCTTGTGCGGATCTTCGCCACCTAATCCATGAAGCGATTGTATATGGTGGATTAAACCTGATCTCAATTCAAATGTAGCATCATCCATGATTGGAAATGTGATGCAAAGCAGTTGTTGTGGGAGATAGGTATTAGCTATCTCTTTCAACGTGCGTTCCACGCCTCCTGCCATTGTTACGTTTTCTCTAAATGAACTTGGATCTCGAGTCTCCTCTCGCACTTCGCTGTCACTTGAAGACTCCTTGGATTCATAATTTGGTAGTACTTGTTCTCTCTTGGTGATATCCGGATAGTATTGCAAATATTTCTTTCCAGATGATCTCAAGTTCATTCACCTAAAAATATCAAACAAGAATTAGTTTTTATGAATAGAATTAAAGTTGGGAGATTTATGTCCAAAATTTCTTTTCTAGGCAAAATTTCTCAACTTGTTTCTAACTATATATACTTAATACGTAAAAATCATTATTTAATACGCGTCACTCCCCGGCAACGGCGCCAAAATTTGACCGCGCGTGGTTACGCGATAAATTTAATATTTTTATTTTTTCTCAACTTTTCTCCACTAACTAGTAGAAGCGGTAAGTAAGGGTTGATCCCACGAGGAGTGTGGATTACTTTGTGATTATTTATATTTAATTAAGATAATAAAAGGGGGTAAAAAGTGATGAACTAACTAATGAGAGCTAAATAACCAAATAAAGAAAGATATAATAATCAAAGTAGATAAACTCAAACAAATGAAACACATAAGACAAGTAATATGAGATTGATAATAATGAGAAAACTCCAGTCCAAGTTCAATTCCCACCCTCGATCGATTCATCTAATCAATTGTGATATTATAATTCACTTTTCATATGAAACTACTAGCCCTAAATAGAAATAAACTCCGCTACTCGAATTTGCCCTTACCGAATATTTAATCAAAATAAGCTCTTCAGTTAAACCTAATTTATGGACAACCTAGAATAAGCTCTCTAGATTTAATCCAATAAAAGCATTAAACGCTAGGAAAATAGGCTAATCTAAGCAATAAACTCATAAGTTCGGTTTATTTAACTTATGTTGTGTTACTCCTAATAGTGCATGACCATTAGTTGCTACAAGGGAAATAGAAACGACAGCAATTATGGATTGTAGCCCTATTCTTAGCAATTAACATTTAACCCTAATCTAGGTGATCAGTCTGAATTAGAAATTAAACAATCATGTCATGAAAATAGAATAACACAAACAATCTCATACGAAGAAAGAAATAAATATTAAAGGAATTAATTAGAACATAATCAATCGATGGGGTTCAACGTCACAGGGACCGAAATTAATTATACTCACACATGGTGTTCATAAAAATATAAAATAAAAATAAATGAGAAAATATTGTTTCTTAATGAAATAAGAGGAGTAAGAATGTTGCTGCTTGTCTTGAGTCTTCCTTCAATTCCATGGAATTAATTGGTGGCCACTTCCCTTTTTACTTCCCAAAAGAGAGTTCTTTGTGTGCCTTGGAACCCTAGCAATCTCCAAAACCCGAGTTTTGTTGAAGTACCGAAGGATATATATATAAGTTCCCAAAAATCAGAATAAGAATTTCCTTCCAAAAATAGCGTTTCTGAGTCGGCATCGATGCCTCGTCGATCGACGGGTGGATCGGCCATGACAATAGAGAGTCTGTCGGCCAAGTACGTTGACTGACGGGGCGTCGACGATTGCAACAGAGAGTTCGTCGATGGGTCGTCGATAAGGTGGTCGATCGATGTTG
The DNA here is from genome assembly GCA_014905375.1 of Phtheirospermum japonicum. Lineage (NCBI taxonomy): Eukaryota > Viridiplantae > Streptophyta > Magnoliopsida > Lamiales > Orobanchaceae > Phtheirospermum > Phtheirospermum japonicum. The sequence goes on from BMAC01000943.1 coordinate 148,984, forward strand.
GCAGCTCATAGGCATCGACGCTGCGTCAATGCTGGCGTCAATCGACGGTTTCTTCCTGCGCTACTTTTTCACTGATCCGCTCATTCTCGTCTCTCGGTCCCAATTGCAACAATTACAAACCATCCTTCAATCATCGTCACACCAATCGAGCAACTAAATACTGCAAAATAAATGAAAAATATGCAATTGGTGCTCATCCATCCACAAGAATATATATACGAGAAATAAATATATATGGAAATATGAAGCACACTAAAACATGATTTTGAACCATTAATTACCACATAATTTCTCGCATATCATAATGCTTTATTTTTTTTTTGATTTAGCTAGACGTTCTCCTACGTCAAGAGATCATTTTTCTAAATGGTGATGCCATCATCATCTCATCCCTTTTTTTCCAATTGGCACCTTTATTCAAACGTGTTTCCTGCATACAATCAACAATTTTCAAAACATTACAATAAGACCTGAGAGAATTGTGCAAAACTTGATTTGATGGTGTAGTCAAGACATTGTCAACATTAATGTCAAATCGTCTATCCTTCTACACTCTTCGATTAGATGCACGTTATCATATATTTTCATATAATTATATATTTAAAAAAATCTTGTGCTCGTCATCGATACACAATGTGAGTTCTCCTTTTTTAAGTCAATAAGGGCTTAGCTCATTGCTAAAAATGGCGGGACCAAAATTATTGACACGTTCTTGTCCTCTTCCCTATCCAAAACTACAAAATCTACTGAGAAGAAAAAGTCATCAACTATTACTATCACTTGATTATACCCTTTAGGTACATCAAGGATCTATCCACCACTTGAAGAATGATATTTGTTGGCTTGATGTTTCCGATCTCCAAATTCATGAAGATCGATAATGGCATTAGGTTTATGCTTGCACCGATGAGAAGATGGCCGAGTTTAGGATCAAGATTATCTCATTTAAACAAATGAAAAATGAGCCGTTTCATTCCACTTGGGCTCGTTTCCAAGATATTCTCACGAGTTGTCCACATCATCATATGCCAAAGGAACTTCTAATTCAAACTTTTTATAAGGCGTTGGACCCATATTTCCAATATATGGTGGATACATCGGCAGGGGGTAATATGAAGAATCAACCTCCTCAAGTGGTTCTCAAGATTTTCACCACTTTGGCCGAAAATTTTCAACAAAAATCTTCTCGAGCGATGTATTCTAAAGCCAATGAAGTGAGTGAAGCTTCTTCCCCTAAGGAGCTCAAGTTTGAAAAGAAAATAGCGGCAATGGAGGCTCAAATCACTAAGTTGTCTAGCCCAAGACCAGGTCCCTCGTGTGCGTCTTGTGGAATAGTTGGTCATGATACCACGTATTGTCCTTCAAATCCCTCTTTCTGTATGCTAATTCCTCAATCGGAGGAAGTATGTGGGGTTCAAGGGTTTCAAGCGGGACCCGGTGTTGCTAAGTCGGATTTTGCTCATCCGCCAAATTATAATCCTCCTTATCATCCAAGCAACTGCATGCATCCGAATTTTAGTTATACCAATCTAAATGCGGGTGTTACTCCTCAAGTGGGTCCGCCTCGTTTGCCTATTCCAATGAATTCTCCTACTCCGCCCTCCGATCCAAATATCTTGGCCATTATGCAACAAATTCAAGCATTTTTCGTTATGTTGGCTTCGTTCGTTGCTAGGTTCAATGCTCTCAAAGTTACGAACAACGGTTTAAACACTAAGATGGAGCAATTGGCAAGTGACATGAATATGCTAAAGCAAGCTAATGAGAAAGGAAAATTGCCAAGCCAACCTTCTCAATCTCATGCGGTCACGGTCCTTGGAAGTGGTGGGGTGGTCGATAATAAGGTTGTCCCGCCGTCCGAGGAGGAGGTGGTTTCTATTCCGAATATTTTTCCTCTTCCCGATTCTATGCATGTGGGTCCCACCTTGTCCAAGGAACTCCCCTATGGACTACACAAGTCTTTAAATTCCTACAAGGCACCAAATTCTAAGGGCCCCATGCCCTATCCATCCCGGCTACAAGTTGCTACGAAGGATGAACAATTTCAAAAGCTCCATGATTTATTGTCCGACGTACTAGACGCCATCCGGAATTTGTCCGCTTACTCTAAGTTCTTCAAAGAGGTTTCTTCCAAAAAGCTTGAGAGCGCTATGAATGAGATAGTTTATCCATCTAAGGAGGCAAGTTTAGTTTGTGACCCTTCTCTCTTGGTTCTTAAGAAAGCTGATATCGGCTTTTTTTGTATTGATATCACATTAGGGAATGGTAAAGTCACTACGGGCATGCTTGATTTCGGGACGGGTGTTAATTTGATGCCGTTTTCGGCAGCGGCGATGACGGCTGGGCTTCTCGGCGGCGGCGACGGCTGCGCTCGGTGGACGGGGAGGCGGCACAGAGGCGAGGCGAGGGGAGGGGGACGGGGAGGCAGCGCGGCGAGGCTTCTTGGCGGCGTCTGGGATTCTTGGCAGCGAGGCGACGTGGATGGCGGGGCGGCGGCAATGGCTCTGCTGTACGGCGACGGCATGGGGTTGACGGAAAGGGGGTGCGGTGATGGCTGTGTGGCTGTACGGCGATGGCAGTAGCTCCTCCTTGTCGGCGATGGTGACGGGAAGGTAGGCGATGGCGGTGACGGGCGGCGACGGAGGCGGGGCCGGGGCGGATTTTTTTTTTCCTGCTTCGTTAAGACAGAATGAGGCGGGGAAGGAGGAGACCCGATTTTAGGGTTGAAATCCTGACGGCCATGCCCGTCAGGACTATACTTATATGCTGACGGTCTTGCCCGTCAGCGATATTTTTTTTTAATTAAAAATCTCTCCCTGACGGCCATGGCCATCAGCATATTCTTTTTTTTTGAAATCAAAAATATATCCTGACGGGCAGATCCGTCAGGATAGTTACGCGGGATAAATTCCCGCCTCATCCCTGAGGGCATGCTGACGGGGTTATATACTGGCGGCCATGACCGCCAGCATATTATTCCGCCAGCATACCCGTAATGCCGGATTTTTTTGTAGTGTTGGGAGCCAGGATGCATGACAGATTCATACGACCAGGTGGAGTGGCACAAGATCTGCCTTACTTATTACTTACTATGGATTTTCTTTTATTGATTATTACATTATTGATTTTGATATTTTAGAGTTGGATTTCAACCCAAGGTTGGATATACACACTAATATACTAACACCTTTATAGAGAATACCCGGCGCTACTAATTGGGTTCTTGAATCCATTCATTTTTTTTAGCAACTCCCCCTCCCCCCTTTTACTTTGTATTCATATTTATTTATCATTAGTCCAACCAAATGCATTCTAAGTGGACTAATAAAATTGATTATTGCGAGTTATTGCATAGAAATTATTTGATTGATCTAAGTTCATGCAACGTATTATTTATTAATATTTTTTAGTCAATTGTTGAATAAAACCAACTGTATTGTAGAATCTTTTCTTCGTTTTTTTTAGCAAATTGATCAAGTTCTTCTTGAATATCCATAAGCCAAACTCATTTTTTAAAGCTTCACTAACTTTTTTTAGGTTCAAAAGAATACACAAAATAATTTTTTATTACCGTGGGACACTGTATGGACATCTATGCTAGCCTTACCATTTCTTTAAAATTGATTTTCTTCTTCTGAGTACCCCTACCATCATAACAACTCTTAATGACTTGAGAGATAGGGTGGTTTTTTTGAATTCTTCTAGGAATATCCTTAGTTCTAGTTGAGTTTGGCTCATTATTCAACTGTGATGCATCTTCATACTTAGAATCAGTTTCAGATTCAACATGTTCTGATGCCATCACGGATGTCGGAGCAGATGCTGTCGCATCAGTCATCGCATCGTTGGACACATTGACAGCGGAATCTGCTGCAGCTGTGTTAGTAGAATCATCAGCATCATGAGCAGACTTCGGGCCACTCAAGGAAGAGGAGAGTATTTCCATTAGATCTAGGGGTGGCAATATGAGGCACGAGATAATTATTCGACACGAACATGACACAAAATAGTAGGGTTTGGACTGAAGCTCATAGGTTTTGGGCCTTATCGGGCTGGCACGATAAGGCACGTTAAGAAAGGGTTGATAACGGGCTAGCACGATAAGCACAATAAGGCACAATATTAATTTCCCCTTTTTATATTCATTTACTCATTGTTAGTATTTGTGATCTTTAATTTATCATTAGTACATTTGCCATATTATAATTTTAAATGTATTTGACAATTTGTATTGATAATTTTATAGATATGTATTTTATTTATTAAGAAAATCATGTATTTCATTGATTAATGGGCCTAATGTGCTTAATGGGTCGGATTAAATAAATTCAATATTGTTGCTTATCGTGCCTATCGTACCGTGCCATGATTTTTGTGTTTTTATCGTGTCGTGTCCGGGTTTATACTATAGGCCCGATAAGCTTATCATGTCGTGTTCGTGCCTATGCTTATCGTGTTGTGCCTTATCGTATTGGCCCGATAAGAGCCCGGCACGACCGATTTGTCAGCCCTAATTAGATCAAAAGTACTTTCTTCCTTACTCTTTCTGTTCAAATCTGAATGGTCATTAAACACAACATTCACAATTTTCATAATAGTCTTTGTGCATAGACTAAACACTGGGTATGCATGACTATTTGACGAATATCCGATGAACAAACTCATGTCACTTTTGGAGTCAAATTTAGCAAGAGCACCTGTATCATATAAGACATGACAAATGTAACCAAACACATGAAAATACTTTATGTTAGGATTCTTTCTTAATCACATAAGAAGTTGAAATAATGCCCTTTCTTAAGTACACACGGTTAACAATATACATGAAGTATGAAGAGCCTCAGCCCAAAAACATTTTGCAAGGTTTTTAGAACTTAGCATTACTCGTGCAAATTCTTGAAGAGTTCTGTTTTTCCTTTGAGCAATCCCATTTTGTTGAGGTGTTTTAGGTGCTGAAAGTTCATGAAATGCTTTTTCTATCACAAAAAAAAGTCAAAGGATTTTTGAATTCTCTACCATGATCAAAATGAATTCTAGCAACTCTCAAGTTATACAAATTAAACATCTTTTTGTACCACGTTCTAAATGACTCAGAAGTGTCTAAATTTCTCGTAAAAAGAAAATCCAAGTAAAGCATGAGAAATCCATATGAACAAGTTCAAAAGAGTAATTTGCCACCAATACTCTTACACTTATTGGGCCCATAAATCCATATGAACAAGTTCAAAACAACAAGACATAGTGGTATCAGTTTTCTTATGATGAAAAACACAAGTTTGTTAACCCTTTTGACACGAACCACATACACTATTTCTAGTGCTAAGTTTTAGAAAACCACACACAAATTCCAACTTTACTAAATTCTGCATCATTTTAAAATTAACATGACCAAGTTTTTTATGCCACAAATCAAGTTCATCTAGATGAAGTATTATGACACATTTGATTTTTATAAGATTGATAACAATTATCAGGCGATCTTATCCCTGCAAGAACCCAAATATTAGTGCACCAGAAACTTCACAAGTATGTTTATAAAACCTAACAAATAACCCATTATCACAAAGTTGACTGATACTTATAATATTTGACATAAGTCCATCAATAAGTAGTACATTCTTGAGTTTAGGCAACCTGTCAATATTTAATGTGCCCTTACCAACAATATTACCATGTGCTCCACCCCCAAAAGACACTTTTCCTCCATTAAAGGTCCTAACATCCTTTATATTATTCTCATCACCCGTCGTATGATGAGAACAACCACTATCAAAGTCACAAGATCATGGAATGTTATATTTTTAGGAGGTATAGACCATGTTACATCTACTGTCAGACTGAAAAATCTTCTAGAGTAAGTCATGACATTTGAAGGTCCAAACACAAATGCACTTACAGATGTGATTGGATATGTAATGACATTCCCGATTGCATTCTAATCAGCATTCATGGTAACATTTTCTAGACCAGTAAGAGGTGAATGTTCCTCCAAAAATTCTGACTTAATATCACTTATTGGATAACCAGGACAGTGTTATTGTTTCAGCCCAAAAAGTGGACTACCGGAATAACACCTAAAAAAACCCAAGAGCTTCCCAAACCTACACCACAAACACGAGTTAGAAAGGACCACCGGTGGTTTTCTGGTGGAAACCTCTCCGATGCTTAAGTCAATAAGCGTTTGAGGTTTTTTTCCAGAAAATAAGAAAGAATGCTTCAAGAGAATGACATACCTTTCTCAGCCTTGGGGCTGAGATACTTATAGTTTCTCCTAGTGGGGACCCCATCCGGGACCTCAGGAGTACATTCCGCGAATCAAAGGCCGTTATGGAAACCAATTCTGACAAGTGATCCCACTTGTCTCTTTGCTGGGAATCTGAGAAACAGGTCTCCCCTGTTCAAGGTCTTCCCTGTTCCATTCTCCTGTACCATCTAGGTATTGATATCAGACCTGACTCTAGTTAGGTCTTCCTTGTTCTAGGTCTTCCTCATTCTGTATCACTCCACCATCAGTATCAGGCTTAACTTCAGCCCCATAATTCCCCTAGTAGAGCACTTTCTCCAGCTCGGCCTAACCTCCGGGTTGTTAGCGATTCCTTCAAGGCGACTAGGCCAGGGGGAATCCTGAGAGATAATCACCTCTTCCTGATATTCTGTTTTCTCAGGAGGGTTAATTAGATCTTCTTCTGAGACAGAGTTGTTCTAGCCATTTCTCAACTTACTTAATTGCTCTGAGTCAGAGCTCCTTTTCCATGGCTTCTGATGAGTTGCGAAGAAACTTAGTGGGGGAACTTGGTGAAACACCCATCTCCGCCGCGCCGTGGGGTATGCCGCGATCGGCAGAGACACCTCAGGCAAGGCCTGATGGAGCTGAGCCATCAGCGGGGGTTGCGACGGGTGCCGCTCCATCCTCCTCTGGCGGACCAACGCCTGTTGCTGGCGGCTTGCTGAATGACGCCTTGCTCAGGCAGTTATCAGAGCTAATCGGCAAGGCCGTAGAGGCGTCAGTTGAGAAAAAATTTGCTGAAGTTTTGACGCCACCGCCTGGTGCGCGGCCAGATCGGACGATCCCGAGGGCGAACACCGAGCCGCTGCGCAACCAGCGCGTAGATCGGACTCCTCTTCAGGATAGAGAGGAGCTCCTCTCCAATTCCGATGGTGAAACCTCAAGCCAGACTAATCCAGGTCTGGCTGAACAGATGCAGATTTTGCAAAAAGAGGTGCGGGAATTCAAGAGAAAGTTGACGAGTACTGGTGCAGTGCCAGCACGGCGGGGCACCCCTTTCACTGAGGAGATCATACGTGACGACGTACCAACTTCATATCGCTCCTTGGGATTCGAGTATAATGGTACCACGGATCCGTGGGACCATCTCAGTCACTTCGAGATCGCGGCAGCTCTGCATAAATTTTCGGACGCTGTTATGTGTCGGGTCTTCCCAATGACTTTTACCAAGTTGGCACAGCTCTGGTTTAGCCATTTGCCGCCTCGTTCTATTAGCAATTTTGATGAGTTTAGTTCGGCCTTCTTGCACTAGTTTACCAGTTGCAGGAAGTACCAGAAGATGCCTCTAGAACTGTTTAGCCTTAAGTAGAAGGAAGGGGAGAGTCTACGCGCCTACATTAATCGCTTTACTAATGCTAAGCTGGAGGTGCCTTCTGCGTCGTAGGAATTTTTGGTGAATGCCCTGGCATAGGGTCTGAGGAGGGATGAATTCTTCCAATCACTGGTAGTCAAACCAGCCCTAAAGTTCGGTGAGCTCCTGGAATGAGCAGAGAAGTATATTCATCTGGAAGAGGCTTTGAAGATCAAGGATGAGGGAGAGAAGAAGAGAGAAAGATATGATCGTGAAGACAGAGGAGTCGTAAAAAAGCCAAGGCCAGACCTGTCCGGAGGGAGACCTCGCTTTGACTGGTATACCCCTTTGGCAAACCCGCAGGGTGAGATTCTGCAGGCGATCGAGAAGCACCCAGACCTGAAGTGGCCCAAAACCTACTCACAGAGGCCCAGGAAGGAAAGGTCTGACCGCTTCTGCCGCTTTCATAACGAGTATGGGCTTGATACTGATCACTGCACCCATCTGAAAGATGAGTTGGAAAGGATGGTACAGGCTGGGCACCTAAAGGAGTACGTCCGCATGAGAAGAGAAGAAGCCAGATCTGACAATAAGAGTCATGACCGGTCCCAGCAGGGCAAGGGAGGTCAGGATAGGGTGCGAACTGGAGGGAGAAGATCTGACCAAGCTCCGGTCATCCACGGAGAAATACAAATGATCACAGGTGGAGAGTTGGATGAGCACTCTAAGAGAACCCAGCATAATTATGTCCGAGCTGCCAAGGACCTGGTCAGGACGTCTCGAGAGATTGGACACTTGGCGTCTGCACCAAACATCTGATTTGGTTCAGAGGATTGTGATGGCATCCTAGCTCCGCATATGGACGCTTTAGTCATAACAGCCACCATCGCCAACTATAACGTGCGGAGAATTTTTGTAGATACAGGGAGCTCTGCTGATATCTTGTTCTTTGATTGCTTTAAAAAGCTGAAGTTAGACGTCGAGCTTGAAGAGGTGACCACCTCCCTAGTAGGGTTTGCGGGGGGTGCCCTGAAACCGTTAGGAGCGGTTAGGCTCCTGGTTACTTTGGGGGAAGAGCCATATCGCGTGACCAGGACGGTGCGTTTCTTGGTGGTAGATGCGCCATCCTCTTACAATGTTATGCTTGGCAGACCTTCCCTGAGTCAGTTCCAAGCTGTAATCTCAGTTTTTCACATGAAGATGAAATTTCCCACTGAGGATGGAACTGGCGAGGTGAGAGGGGATCAATATGCGTCACGACAGACGTATGTTGAGTGTGTCAGGCGGAATAGTGAGGAAGAGAGGCTGAGTAAGTGGGCTCAGATAGAGTAGCCACGACAAGATCTGGAGAGAAGAGAGGAAGGATTGATGCTGGTGGAGGTTATCCCGGGCGACGAGAGTTGAGTTCTCCGTGTGGGAGCGATGCTTATTCCGGAGGTCTTGACAGACCTGGTGACACTGCTTAGAGAAAGTGCGGACGTTTTCACTTGGTCTCCCCAAGACCTGGTGGGGATCAATCCAGAGGTCACTGAACACCGCCTCAATATTTGCCCAGACGCGAAGCCAGTCAAGCAGAAAAAGCGTAATCTTGGGCCAGAGAAGGAGGCCATTATAGAGGCAGAGGTGGATAAGCTCTTGAAGGCGGGGCACATCCAGGAAATACAATTTCCAGAATGGCTTTCCAATGCGGTTTTGGTCCCAAAGACAGATGATTGGCGGATGTGCATAGATTTTCGAGATTTAAACCGTGCCTGTCCGAAGGACCACTATCCCTTGCCAAGGATTGACCAGCTCGTCGATTCCACTTCCGGCTGTGAGCTCCTAAGCATGATGGATGCCTCGCAAGGGTATCACCAGATCAGGCTAGCAAAAGAGGACTGGAAACGTGTTAGCTTTATAACCCTGAAGGGGACGTATTGCTATGTGGTCATGCCTTTTGGCCTTAAAAATGCGGGAGCTACATACCAACGGTTGGTAGACAAAATGTTCAAGAACGAACTCGGCCGAAACATGGAGGTTTATGTGGATGATATTCTAGTCAAGAGCATGAAAGCAATATCGCATGTGGACGACTTAAGGGAAACCTTTATTACCCTACGGAAATACGGGATGAAGCTTAACCCCAAGAAATGCGCGTTCGGGGTTAGAGCTGGAAAATTCCTAGGTTACATGGTCACAGAAAAGGGTATTGAGGCTAGCTCCGAGAAGATAAGGGCCATCATGGACATGCAAGCGCCCAGAAACGTGAAAGAAATGCAGTGCTTGGCAGGACGGATCAATGCCCTGAGTAGATTTGTATCCAGGTCTGCAGAGAAGAGCTTGCCATTTTTTCAAGCCTTGCGGAAGAAGGTTGAATTTCAATGGAGCAATGAATGTGAGGAGGCGTTTAGATTATTGAAGGAACACCTGGCCAACATGACTTTGCTTACGAAGCCTATCCAGGGGGAGCCTTTAATCTTATACCTATCTGTGGGGAGGCAGGCGATCAGTTCGGTCTTGCTCCGAGAAGAGGGCAAAGTATAGAAACCAGTTTACTACTGGAGCAAGATCTTGCACGACGCCGAGGTGAGGTATGTGGAGATAGAAAGGGCAATGTTAGCCCTGGTAGGTACAGCTCGGAAATTGCGCCCATACTTCCTCTCCCATAGCATAGTCGTACGAACCAACCTTCCATTAAAAGCCATAATGGACAAACCGGAAGCATCTGGAAGGCTGGTCAAATGGATTATAGAGCTCAGCGAATTCGATGTCACATTCGAAGCCAGAACAACAATCAAGGCTCAGGCCTTAGCTGATTTCATGCAAGAAATGACCGGTCCTCCTGGTGAGCTGAAGGAATGGACAATTTTCACGGATGGCTCTGTCTGTAACCAGGGCTGTGGGGCTGGAATTGTCTTAATGGATCCAGCAGGCGTGTCTACTGAGTTCGCCATCCGGTTGAATACAACATTTTCTAATAATGCTGCCGAGTATGAGGCCCTCTTAAGAGGAATTCAGATGGCGAAAGACCTGGGCGCAGAACAGGTGTGCTCCAGGGTGGACTCTCAGCTCGTTTGCAAGTAAATCAGTGGAGAGTTTGAGACGAGGGAGGAAAGTATGCAAAAATATTTGGCTAAGTTTAGAGAACTCGCCAGAGGTATGAAAGGCTTAACGGTCCTACAGATTCTTAGAGAGGAAAATGGAAGAGCTGATTTCTTGGCGAAGATAGCTAGCTCGGCTACAGATTGTCAAGAAAAGGTGATTACTCTACTAAAGGCGGATGGAGAGTTTGGGACTAAGCAGGTGTGCACAGTTATTGAAAAAGAGGATTGGCGCTCTTCTATAAAGGCATATCTAGAGCAAGGGGTCTTGCCGGAAGATAGAAGGGAAGCAGCAAAGATACGAGCCAGGGCTGCCAGATTTTGCCTAATCAAAGGAGAGCTGTTCAAGAGAGGATTTGGCCAGCCCCTTTTAAGATGCCTGGTCCATGCAGAAGGAGCTCTGGTACTTAGAGAAATCTATGAGGGGTGTTGTCAAGTAAGATCTTAAGGGCGGGATATTTCTGGCCATGCCTACGAAAAGAAGTAGAGGATTTCATACGAAAATGCGAAAAATGTCAAAAGAATTCATCGCTGATACACAGGCCTGCAGAAGAGCTCATGACAATGAGCTCTCCTTGTCCATTCGCCAAGTGGGGGATTGATCTGGTTGGCCCCTTCCCCATGGCCCCCGCCCAGAAGAAGTTCCTAATAGTCGCAATCGACTACTTTAGCAAATGGGTAGAGGCTGAAGCATTGGCGAAAATTAAAGAAGACGCTGTCATGAAGTTCTTGTGGAAGAATGTCATTTGCAGATTTGGTGTCCCTAGAATCCTGGTCTCAGATAATGGTACACAGTTTATGGGTGCCAAAATCAGAGATTGGTGTGCAAAAATGAAAATTGACCAGCACTTCACTTCTGTTTACCATCCTCAAGCTAATGGTCAAGTAGATGTCACCAATCGTATACTAGTGCAGGGGATCAGGACCCGATTGGAAAGAGCTGGGGGTAGATGGGTGGACGAGCTGACTGCAATTCTGTGGGCTTACAGAACTAATCCTAAAGAATGCACAGGGGAGACGCCCTTTAGCCTGGTCTATGGTATGGACGTTGTGGTGCCTGCTGAGATTAGCATAGAAACTCATCGAATTCAGAACTTCGCTGAAGAGCAAAACGAGTTATTGATGCAGGATGCTCTGGACTCGATTGAGGAGAGAAGAGACAGAGCAGCCGCCAGAATGGCACACATAAAAGGGCGAATAAAGGCGATGTATGATAGATCCGTTGTAAAAAGACATTTTCAGGTGGGAGATCTTGGTTTGAAGAGATTTGATTTAGGAAAAGACAAGGGAAAGCTGGATGCTGCATGGCAAGGACCCCTTCGAGTTACCCAAGTCCTAGCTGGAGGAGCTGGATGGGACAACAATCCCCCGCGCTTGGAATATAACCGATTTCCGTAAATTTTACACATGATTGTAGTTTTTTGACTTTTATTTATTTGGTTGAATAAAATTGCAGGTTTTTCCTTGTGCATCACAAACTTGAGTACGTATTTAAGCTAGGATTGGCTAAGGACGGATGTCCTCAATTTTACCTGACCTGATTGTCAGTTTAAGCCAGGATTGTCTAAGGGCGGATGTCCTCAATTCTACCTGACCTGATTGTCAGTTTAAGCCAGGATTGTCTAAGGGCGGATGTCCTCAATTTTACCTGACCTGATTGTCAGTTTAAGCCAGGATTGGCTAAGGACGGATGTCCTCAATTTTACCTGACCTGATTGTCAGTTTAAGCCAGAATTGGCTAAGGACGGATGTCCTCAATTTTTCCTGACCTGATTGTCAGTTTAAGCCAGGATTGGTTAAGGACGGATGTCCTTAGTTTTTCCTGACCTGATTGTCAGTTTAAGCCAGGACTGGCTAAGGACAGATGTCCTCAATTTTTCCTGACCTGATTGTCAGTTTAAGCCAGGACTAGCTAAGGACGGATATCCTCATTTTTTCCTGACCTAATTGTCAGTTTAAAGCCAGGACTGGCTAAGGACGGATGTCCTCGACTTTTCCTGACCTGATGGTCGGTGTAGGCCAGGATTGGCTAAGGGTGGAAGTCCTCGGTTTTGCCTGACCTAATGGTCAGTTTTAGCCAGGTTTGGCTAAGGATAGACATTCTCGATTCTGCCTGACTAGGTGGTAAATTTAGGTCAGAATTGGCTAAGAATAGATATCCCTGAACTTACTCGACCTAATCGGCGGTTAATGCCAGAATAGGCTAAGGGTGGATACCTTCGATTCCTTTTGATTGAAATGTTTATTGAAAATTTTAAAAGTGTTTGAGCAGGTACCAAAGGGTGACTTGCACTAGGACTTGACTTGTCCATGAACATAACAACCTGGGATGATCAGGTCCTAGGTCAGAGCTAAAAAAAAAATTTACAGGGGGGAGATAAACCCGTGGAAAACACAATGATGCATTGATTGAGCAAGAAAAGATCGATTAAACAGGCGGAAGACCAAAGAAAACCAAATCATACCAAGACATTCTGGCAAATACGGCAAGCACATATGGATATGCAGATGTAAAATAGTCGAAAGTGCAGAAATTCAGAATATATTTAAATTGCAGCAAAAGCTCAAAAATTACAAAGAACAGACTGCACACACCCAAGAAGGATGGCAGTTTTAATTACAAAAAACTTCAGGATAAGAGTTAAAATATGCAGTTCATCTGGGGGAGGACCTCCGATCTGAGGCTAGAGCCCGGCGGACTCGCCAGAGCTCCCGCTCTGTTTCATGCAGACGGCGGCGGTACTTATCAGACCGCTCGGCAAGTGCTTGAGTTTTACCGGAAGCGACAGATAGACGGTTCACAGACTCGAGTAAATCAGCCCTTTCTTCCTGCAGTTGGAAATTGATCTGACGGAGCTCGGACCATTCTTTCTTGTAATGGCATTTTTTCTGCCTTTTCCTCTCCAACAAGCGGTAGAGGCCGCCAATCTTCTCCTTGAGCAGCGTTAGTTGATCAGAGAGTTTGAATTTTTCAACCACCAGATAAATGTTCTTCCTTTCCACAAGATCTAGTTCTTGGAGAAGAGGAGAGGATGCCATTGCAAATAGTTGATGAAAAATGAAAACATACATACATCTATTTAATGAAATCAGAGGCATGTGACAAAAATAAAAAAGTACTAGGGTTTCCGGATATTAGGAAACCCTAGAAGTTCAAGAGTCATTACAAGACAAAAAAAAAACATCCATTATTAAATTATCTGAGATTACATAAACTTATGCAGAAGTGCAGACAGACCAGCCACACAGGCAACCTACAGGTCTGCTGCAAAATAAAACGCCCCTACAACCTAGGCATCTACCTCCATGTCTGCCCTCAGCTCTGCCGACAGGTGGTCCACCGTGCCTTCAGATAGACCTCCCGGAGAAGCTCCCCCAGGCAGCTCGCCCAGACCTGCAAAGGTTGGGGAGGGAGATGAAGTAGGGGGGACCACGGCGAGAGTCAGGTCTTACTGAGCTTGAGTGGGCTCGAGAGAATAGAGAACAGAGTGAACGTGTTCAGCAAACTCTGCAGACCCGATTGTGTGGAGGCGGTCCTTGGCGGGGTCTTAGGAAAAGGAGGTCGGCTCAGGTGGGGTTTTTAGTGGCACTGTCCGATCGAAAGGAACGTTGGGATTAGCCAGAACCCATTTAGCCTGCTCATCCAAACCATAGTGGTAATATACCACAGCCTCTGGAAAGAGCAGGGAGAAAAGTTATTTGGATCCCAGAAAGTCCTTCCTGGCTTCATCCCTTGCCGCCTAGATCAAGTTGAGCCCCTCCTCAGAATTCAAGAACTCTGTCCTCCACTCGCCCTTGGCCTTGGCTAGAGCCTCGTCCGCCAGACATCTCGCCTCCGCAATAGCCTCATCTTGAGCCTCGGACCGGGCTGTCTTCAGCATTTTCTCTTGGGCTTTCTTCATCCCGTCTACCTCCTCTTGCAGCTTCTTGACCTCTTTGACCTTCTCCTTGGCAAAGGCCCTGACCTGCAACATCTTCTCATTAAGGGTCTTATTTTCCTTAATGAGATCAGACTGGGCCATAGATCTGGTTGCCCTAATGGCCAAGAGAGCCCTCTTGGCTTCAGCCTGGACATAAGAGAGAAGATTAAAAACTCACAAGGTGACAAATGAAGAAAAGGAGAAGTAATCAAAAGACTTACCCTAGCCTCATCCTGGCACCAGGACTCTAGTAGTTCGCGATCGCTCATCTGCTCTAAGACGTGCATGTCTTCAGGCGCGCACTGGGCGCTTACATGTCGAACTGCTACGTCTCCCGAGCAGTTCAGGATGGGAGTCTGGCGCGGAGGGCCCAC
>BMAC01000943.1:164273-181769 GCA_014905375.1 Phtheirospermum japonicum
CTGGGCTCGAGGCGCGGAAGGTGCACTCACTGCATGGGCTGCAGGCTCCGCGTCAGCCTCTGCATTTTTCTTGCTGGCCGACTCGAACATCATGCGCATCTTCCTTTCTAAAAAATAAAGAACAAAAGAAGTAAGATTCACGGGCATCAAGACACAATGTAACAGACTAGGTTAGAGAAGTCCTTTTACCAATCTCTGGGGTTAAGGGACCTGTCTCACAGGTTTCGTTGAAAAAATCCAGAACATGGGGGAGGAGGAGCTCATTAATGTTAATAGGATTCTCGTTCAGAGTGGATATGATTCGCTGAATACGAGAAGGTCTGCCCGCTGTGGTCAGGTGTGGGTAGGAAGGCAGTTTGTCTATGGGGTGGGGGTCAAAACCCCAGTTTCCATCACAGTGGACAAAGAAAAACTTTTTCCGCCAAGCTTTATGAGAAAAAGGGAGTTTGTGTATAAAATGAACCCCAGGTCTGGCTGTGAGATAAAAGCAATTAGGAGACAAGATCTTCGCCTGGAAGAGCTGGTAGAAAACAAGGGTTGTTGGGTCCAAGCCGGCGTAATGCATAGCCAGATTGTAGCATACCATTATTCTGAAGGAATTGGGGGTAAACTGAAAAATGGGAATCTTGTATATTTGGGCTATCTCAAGCATCAAAGGGTTCACCGGTAAACGTAAACCCGCCTGGAACTGGTCAACATAGAAAGTTAACCAGCCCTCCGGCGCCTGACAGGCCAGAATGCACGCTGGAGGAGGATAAGGATTGAAGGGTTCTTTGATTTTAAATTGAGAACAGATTTCCTTTATTGAATGTTGGCTAAGGATAGAGGTGACCTTGGGATGATCGGGTACTGGTAGAGGATATACCAAACCCTCAGTAGAGGAGGAGCTGGCAGCCGTCGCTACCGGAAGATTTAACGATGATAGGGGGGAGGTTGTCGCTGCCTCTGGGCTAGTAGGAGGCTGAGACGGAAAAACCCTTACTGCGTCTATAGAGGTAGATGACAGAGAGGTGGAAGCCCCGACCGCCTCTGGGGCGGATGGCGAAGAAGAGGAGAGGACTATCGCCATCTCCAGAGGAGCAGACGGCGGAGACGCGGAGGCCCTTATATCTAGGGGAGATGACATTATAAGAAAATAAAAGGCAAACGGCTGAGAAAGGTACCTGGTTTTCAAGGATTGCCGGAAGAATAGGATGGAGAGAGAGTTCGCCAAATGCTGGGGAAGATAGAGAGAACCTGAGATTTTTGAAAGGTGAAAAACGAAAAGTAAGAGAGAAGGATGGGTTCAGTGGGAATAATAAGGTAAAAGATAAATTTGAAAAATAGAAATCGATAAAGGCAGGATTTGATGGGATCATCGCATTTAATGCTGGCAGACGAACAGTGCCCTAGGAGGTGAGCTGGAGCATCGACCGTCCTAGAATAGGGCTGACGTGGCGTGTACTCGAGGGGCTGGTGTGGTTGTTACTTGGGGAGATGAACCGACATCGCTAATGCCAATAATTAGGCCTGGGTGTCAGGCGGATTTCTCGGGATTCCCCTAGTACGAGAAATCATAAAGGACAGAATGGCCTCATTTATTTCGAAAGAACTTTGGGATATCACAGATCTACCCTAACTGTTTGGGGGGAGGAGTTGATAGGGCAATATACGCGCCAGACCTGGTTTGGGTTAGCTCTGACTCAGAGCAATTAAGTAAGTTGAGAAATGGCTAAAACAGCTCTGTCTCAGAAGATCTAATTAACCCTCCTCAGAAAATAGAATATCAGGAAGAGGTGGTTATCTCTCAGGATTCCCCCTGGCCTAGTCGCCTTGAAGGAATCGCTAACAACCCGGAGGTTAGGCCGAGCTGGAGAAAGTACTCTACTAGGGGAATTATGGGGCTGAAGTTAAGCCTGATACTGATGGTGGAGTGATACAGAATGAAGAAGACCTAGAACAAGGAAGACCTGACTAGAGTCAGGTCTGATATCAATACCTAGATGGTACAGGAGAATGGAACAGGGGAGACCTGTTTCTCAAATTCCCAGCAAAGAGACAAGTAGGACCACTTTTTAGAATTGGTTGCCATAACGGCCCTTGATTTGCGGCATGTGCTCCTGAGGTCCCGGTTGGGGTCCCCACTAGGAGAAACTATAAGTATCTCAGCCCCAAGGCTGAGAGAGGTATGTCATTCTCTTGAAGCATTCCTTCTTATTTTCTGGAAAAAACACCTCAAACGCTTATTGACTTTAGCATCGGAGAGGTTTCCACCGAAAAACCACCGGTGGTCCTTTCTAACTCGTGTTTGTGGTGTAGGTTTAGGAAGCTCTTGGTTTTTTTCAGGTGTTATTCCGGTAGAACAAGGAAGACCTCTTAGGTTTGGGAAGATATACACTTGTTAGCGGGGAGTTTGAATTTCCTTGAGATTTTAACATTGTAGAGTTATGAGTGACAACATCCTTTTGAAACTGGTTTTGACAAATGAGACCTTTACAATGAAGTTGAAGCGCATCTCAAGCATCTTTTGTAGACTCAAATTTTAACACAATTAAAAACATATTTGAGTCTAAAGAGTAAGAAAATAGCATGGAGGGCCTTTGAATTCCGATTACTACTGAGACAATCAGCTACATTCCAAAGCATCTCATCTAGTACCCTACGATTACTATCCGCATTAATGATTTGCGGAGGTGTCCACTTGTTAAGGATCATAAACAATGCCCATTCAATAATTGATTTAATGTAGACACACATCATGACCTTCCAAGTTCCGTAGTTAGATCCATAAGTTTGCAAAAGATGGTCAAAACTTAGTGAAATCAAGTGCCGTCTTTGATACCACTTGGAAGAATTGTAGACCTCAATCAACAAGTTTAATCAAATTAGAACGTGATGTGTAAAGAGTATAAAATAAATAGCAGCAGAAAATAAAAGACACAACTGTAAGACTTTTAACTATAAGAATAGTTTGTTCTTATAATCAAGCCAACAGGGCAAAAATCTTTACTAATCAAAACTTGCATTTTAATGATTACAAAATTCGTAATCCACTAAGTAAAGATAAACTAAAAACTCCTTAAGAGTATATATGAGCTTAAGCAAGCCCGCGACAAGGGAAAGTAACCGAGTCAATCGGTTCAAGATCAAGCCGTGACGGTTCTTCAAAGCGGCAAGGTGGTAAATACCAAGGTTGCTCTTCCCGATAATGATCCCTTGCCTTCACGCAAAGTTGTTGATGATTTGACCGTGCAAGACCCGAACAAGCCCATGGTCACTCCTACCCCACCCACATCCTCCTCTTCAAGTGGGAAGGCGAAGGACACCGAGGTCACCGGTGGACTCCACAAATCCGCGACACCGTACCGACCTCCGATCCCATTCCCGAGCCGTGTCCGACCGACGAAGCGAGACGCCCAATTTCATGATTTATACAAGATGTTGTCCAAGGTCGACGTTAACCTTCCCTTACTATATGTTATCCAAAACATGCCCACATACACCAAGTTCTTCAAAGAGTTGACATACAAGAAGCGACGATTCGAGGTCAACAAGAAGGTGTGCATATCCAATGCAGCGAGCATCATTTATAACGACCCTCTTCCACCTAAGGAGGGTGATCCGGGAATTTTTTGTATAAAGATCACTCTTGGGAATGGCAAGGAAATGCAAGGGATGTTAGACCTCGGGGCGGGGATTAATTTGATGCCCTACTC
This sequence comes from Phtheirospermum japonicum, assembly GCA_014905375.1. Lineage (NCBI taxonomy): Eukaryota > Viridiplantae > Streptophyta > Magnoliopsida > Lamiales > Orobanchaceae > Phtheirospermum > Phtheirospermum japonicum. Next base: position 167,969 of record BMAC01000943.1, read on the forward strand.
CATCTTTAAACAATTGGAGTTGGGTAATCTCAAGGAAACGAGGATGTGCTTGCAATTGACCGATCAATCAATCTGGTATTCAAAGGGGGTAGTCGAGGATGTGTTAGTGCGGGTAGGAGGCCTCGTAGTCCTCGTGGATCTTGTGGTTTTAGATGTTGGAGAAGTGAGCAACAAAAGTTGTGAGCACACAATCTTGCTTGGATGACCATTCATGGCAACCACAAACACCGTGATAGACGTGAATAATGGGAAATTGACGTTATCGGTTTTGGAGGAAACAGTGAACTTTTCAACCCACGACTTAAGTGTCGTTTCCCCATCCTCTATTCAAGCCGATTGTGCGATGGTTGACCAAATAGAAGAAGTATATAACAAGGAGGCTTGTGAGAAAGTTGTGAATGAGGTCGTCGAGGAAGACGAGTGGTTAAAATTTCTATCAGAGGGGGTGAAGGGGATATTCGAGAAAGCAAGTGTGAAACCGGTCATTACACCGAAGCCGGAGCTTAAGACCCATCTGAGGCGTCTCAAGTACGTTTACTTGAGAGAAGGAGAAACAAAACCCGCGATTTCGTTGACCCGATTGATCGTAGAGGAAAAGAACTTGGAGGATGTGCCCCTGGCGGAGTCTTAATCAATGAAGGATAGTCGAGCGAACGACTTTAAAAAAACGCGCTACATGGGAGGCAACCCATGATTTTCTAACCCTTTCTTATTTTTCTTTTGATTTTGTGTATATCTTTTCTTTATTAGCATTAACTAATGTTTTTCGACTTTAGTAGGAGAATTCAAGGAGGTGTAGGAAAGAAGGAGATCAAAAATAGGGAATTAGCTACAATATTGCAGTCAATCGTCTGCAACCCAGACGATCGACTGGTGAGCAGTCAATCGACTGCAAGATCAACTGAAATGGCCCGAATCGATTAAAGAACAGTAGATTCTGAGTATTACAAGGATCAGTCGATCGACTGGTTGTCGATCGACTGACCAATCGACTGATCATGGTGAAATCAATTGACGTACAGTGGCTCTCGAGTTTTGCAAAGGTCAGTCGATCGACCGACCCACTGAAGTCAGGCCCAGCGGATCTTAGAAAAGCAGGCAGCAGTCTTTTCCACAACCACCAAATCGGCAGAAAACAAACGGGAGAGTGAACAAAAAATAATAATAATAATAAAGAAAAGGAGAAAAAAGAGAGGAACGTAGTCGATCGAGTTGACAATCTTACATCTTCCGGAAATCATCTTTCTCATTTCACTAAAGTACGGAGAAATCCCAACACCCATTCCTTATTTTACCTCATTTTCTTCAAGTTCGACACAAAGGGGTGGGGAGTTGCATTTCGGTTTTCGAGTCCAGTTTCGAGCCCACTCATTGAGGTAATTCGCTATAATCGTATCTTTAGGGCATTGTTTTGATTGATTGTTTGGGTTGGAGAAAGCTTGGTTCCACATTTTGTTCAAAATCCTTACTCAAAACCCTTGCCCACCAAGTGTTCGAGAAAATGCCTGAATGAACTTTTCTGACTAAATCTCCCTCGTTTTACATTGTGTCCGTTCCTTTCGATTCCCAGAACCCTTAGACACAGCCCTCATTTCTCCACGTCCTTCCAACCCACATTTACATGGCCTACAATTTCGGTGACGATCTCCCATATCCCAACATCACCGACACCTATGGCGCCCCTTTCCTCGTTTATTCCAAAGCCGAGGGGGAGCACTATCAAAGCCTTTCCCAATGGAACTTCGTCGTTCCGCGCTTCGTCAACCTCAAGCAACTAGATGAGTGGGTGGCAAACGGGGACTACCAGGGATTTGGGGCTCGGATGCTCCAATACATTGATGCCTTGAGCGGCCGCCAGTTCGCATCCCTCCGGGAACTGGCTTACCGAGAGATGATGCTCGAGTTTTTCTTGACTTACCAGGGCCGTGAGGCCACGGACTTCACCATTCGGATTGGGGGAGTCGAGCACCGAATCACCTGAGAGGTGATCCAAGCGGTGCTTGGACTTGATTGTCAAGTGGTGTGGGACGAGCGGTCACGTGAATTTGCACTGACGCCATTTTGGACGGGTATCACGGGCGGACGTACTTCTCGGTTTCAGACCTCGACAATCACTGGCTTAGCGTTATTGGGGCATATAAGTTCTTCGCCCACGTCTTGATGAGCAAGCAGGAGAGAACTAATCTCACCCAAGACGAGGTATACGTGCTTTGGTGTTTGCACCGCGGGCATCAATTTAACATTTATCCCTTTCTCCAGGCCGGGATTCTCAGAATTTGGAAAATGAGGGGTGGGAGTGTCGCTCGGGTCGGAATGGGGCCCATGATCACCTTGCTACCCGTCACTTCGGGTTTGATCCCGTGGCAGCCAATTTGGAGAGAATCAAGCCGTTGGAGTTAGTTTGGGAAATGCCTAAGATCCCAGCGAACCCACGACGTCACCGCCGCCGTAGCCACGAACAAAAAGAAGAAGATGAATACGAAAGGCGGCACAATGAAGGCGTCGAGGCCGATGAAGCCCCGAATACCAGTTCGGGCGTGCATTTCGGGGAAGCACAAGCCATGTGGCAATCCCGCATCGAGAAGGAGGCCCGAGCACTGGATCGGGTCACGACATGAGTTGGACCAAGTTCCAATGACAAGTGTTTGCCCATTTCAATCGGCTCGACGCGGGGCGAGCAAAGACTGACCGGGCACACCGCGCCCTCCACAGTCGCCTCTTGTTGATCGAGAGTCGATTGCATCGAGATGAGGAGGAGGATGAAGAAGGCGACGAGGAAGAGGAGGAGTAAAATGAGGATGAGGACGCAAACCTCAACCCCCGACGTAGGAGACGTCACTTATTATCCTAAATATCCTTTTTAATTATTTAATAAGTTTGTGTTTTGTTTTTGTTTATTGTTCGATTGTGTTCTTTTATTTCTCATCTCATCTCTTAAAATTAAAAAATATATATATATATATAAAAACTTTTGTATATAGTGTGCTTTCGATTTTTCATTCTGTTTTATTCCCCTCTCCTTTATAAAAAAAATCCAAACAAAATATAAATTTCAAAAACTCAAAAAGATTTTCACTTTTTGTAAATAATTTGTTTTTGCAACCCCCCCGTTTGTTTATTTCTTGTAGATTGCTTGCCTCGACTCTCGGAAGAGGACTTATGCATGACCGAATCGTCATCACAAGCTCGTAATAGGGGCATTTTCTTTTCCCTTACACTTTTTACCATTTTTATAGCTTAATTAGCAATGAAGACATTGCTAGGTTTTAAGTGTGGGGTGATTAGAGTTCGCCTTAGGTTTTTAAGATTATTTGTATGCTTGCTTGTGATAACTCAAGAAGTATGTGTGTTATATTGCTTGGAACATTGGCGAAGTGATGCGGTTTTGATGATTTGATTAGGAAGTTTAGAATTTCGATCGGATTTAGTGTACTTAGGTAATTTGATATGTTGGAACCTTTGTTCGGCTTTAGCTTAGTTCTATCCTTGAGCTCAATTAAGAATTAGTGCCTCAACTAGTCTCGTCATCAAACACTCTCTATAGGATTTTTGTTTTGTATTTTGGAATCATCAATTGCTCCATGTGCTCGATCGAGAATATTGTAAGTTGCTAGTAGCAACGAGTAATCGGAGCCGTTGAATTCTCCTTATATTGTATATACCAGAAAAAAGAAGAAAAAGAAGAAAAAATGGAGAAATATGATGAATAAGCAAGGATACATCATTAATCCTTGAAGTTATTACGTAATAAACGTGCAGCCCTTGCACGTTTCTTTTTTTGCTCTTTAGATTTTGTTTATCAAAGAGAGTCATAGATGATTGAGACTAGTAGGGAGCCGACTAACGGTTCGACCGTGGATAAACCTTAGTCGGGGCAAGAACGAGGGGACCGACTTAGAGGGTTACCTAGAACTTTTAGGTTCCGGGAGTTGATCTAAACTTTCCTTGTCAACGTATATTTGTCGTCGTTTATGATCAAGCTAACGAGCATTGTAGCATGCAACGTCTCAAATTAGGTTGTTATGCATTAGCTTAGGATCATTTAGGGGTAGTTTCGTAATTCTAGATTATATTTGCTTGAGGACAAGCAATCATTCTAAGTGTGGGGTGGTTGATTTGCACGTTTTTTTACGTGTTTTTATTACCTTTTTGTGTCGTGTTTGTATGTATTTTGGTTGCATTTATGGGTGCTAAGAGTTTATTATACCATTTTTGTTATAGGTTTTTGTATCGTTTGCGCGTTTTTTATTATGTTTTCATAGTTTTCACTCGGTTTCATATTTTTGTCCGTAGAATGAGCAAGAGGACCCGTGCACGCTTAGGGCATTCCATTCGACTCGTTATGGAATGGACAAGTAAGGAAACATAGCGCGAATGAGGAACGACAACCGATGGACGTTCAGAGCAGAAAGCGAGAAAAACTGAGCCATGCCAGTCGATCGACTGCTAGTCCAGTCGATCGACTGACCTAGCACAAATCGACTGTTCGGCAGAGAGTTCAGCCATTGAGGATGAAGGAGTCGATCGAATGGGTTTTAGTTTATCGACTGGTACTCAGTCGATCGACTGAGTCGTAGAAAGTTTCATAATTTTTGGCCCATTTTGACATTTTTGCCCCTGCGACTTGATATATATCACAGTCCTTTCACCACCAATCTTATCATTCCTTGGTGGATTTTGGACTTGTTCCATCTCCTCCAAGCCTCTACCATTCCTTTGCCATTTTAAAACCCTAGTTAATAAATTTTAGAGTAGTTTTAGTTTGGTATTAGTTAGTTGTTCTTAGCAAGTGTTGGAGAGGGCGACACCTCCTTTATTTGTGGTTATTGTTGTGTTGAAGTTTTCTTTTTCTTATGAAGGTTGTAAGTAGACTTGAAGCTTTTGTGTTGAATGCAAACTTGGTAGTAATCTTTCTATTCTCTATTGTGTTGCTCTTAATTAATTGTTATTGTTGTGTGTTGGTTATTAGATTTTAGCTTATGTTATTTTTTATTTCATTTCAAATTCTCAAGTGTTAGGTTCTATTGCTTGTGTGTTGCTTTTAATCTTCTTGTTTGCAAAAACTCCATTGTAGCATAGTGAAGCTTTTTATTCCTTTAGTCTAAACAAATATTTGGTCTTTGAAAGATGTATGAAACTTTCTTCTTTGATAAATTTGAATCCTTCACATTTAATGCTCTTTGACTCCTTTGAATTTTAAGGCTTTGACTTTCCCTCCATTTCATCTTTCAAACTTTATAAGCTTTCCGTAGTTAGTAGTTTTTAATTTATTTAAGGTTGTTAATTAGGTTTAATTTATGTCATTAAATTTAGTTACTTTCAAGAAAGATTTTAATTTTCTTTAACCCAAGCTTTAATTAGTGTTTTCAAGCTTTCATTTCAACTCATACTCTAGTATTAAACATTCAAACCAAATCAAATGACTTAATGATTTCTTAGAATAGATTAGTTTAATTGATATTAACAAGAGATTAAGTAAAAATACCAATCGTCGATAACTTCTATCCTCGAGAGACACAACTTGGAAATAACTAACCGCTCAACAATCAACTCCGTACTATTGCGGAGATGATTTCTAAACTAGAGTGTTAAAAAATTTTCGATCACTCACATTCAAGTGCTTAGTGCGATCATGAAAAACAAGATTTTTACACAGTTGAATCTCACTTGCTTTCCAGTAAAAACCACAACATTACCATCTAAACATAATTTTTAAATAATATGCCCTTTAGCCAAATAACCTCCTTAAAGGACTCAGTTACCACATGTTAAGCTTCACTAGTAGAAAAAGTAATAATAGGTTGAAACTGAGATTTCAATAAGAGTCAGCCCGAATCTGCAACTCAGCATGAAATCAGTTCGACTCGAGATCTAGAACAGCTTGTACCACTTGCACTAGCCCGCTCGTGGCACAAAGTTTGATTCAGCTATTGTTCGAGCTCGTTGTTGTCGTCTAGGGGCTCTCCAGTTGTCCGTATGCACTCATCGTCACATGGAGCTCCGACGACGGATGTCAAGTCGTACTTACAAATGAACACAACAGATTTAAAAAGAGAAGAAAAGATAATACACAAAGTAATAAAGAAAACCGAAATGATATCTCCTAACTGATCGGATCTTGAGCCGATCTGAAACCCCTAGGTGTTGGTTCATCATTGATCGGAGACATGGTTGTACTGTTGATAAACTTTGGTGAACAACAAAGTCTACCGAGAAAATAACGTCAACGAATGGAGGAGGGGGATGACAGACGGCACCGACTCAGATCTCCTAACATCGGCCCTTTCTCGCAGCAAGTCCGACAACCTCAAAAACTCCTCGGGACAGCTCAGTCTGTATCCACCGGAAACCCCACAAATGGCCGCGGACAACAATCCCTTTCCGTTCCCAAAAACTCAATCCTGAAACCCTTCTCACCGTGACGAATTTCGGCAAGGTTCCCACACACATTCAACAATCTCACAAAGAAGGAGAGAGAGAGAGAGAGAGAGAGAGAGAGAGAGAGATGGTATATGTGTGTCGAGTAAATCAAGAATTCGGAGAATGGCTAATACATTACTATATTATGAGATATTTCACACAAAATAAATATATTTTATCTATTTATCTATCTATATAACAATTAATATTACATTATGATGCATGTGTAATTTGCATCATAATTTAGCCCGTTCAGACATATTCAATAATTTAACCAATAGGAATATCGATTAGCGAAATTACTACTAGCATAATCGAGCGTAAACTGTCATAAAAAGTGAAAGAAAAGAAGAAATCATTATACCGTGAACCTAGGTGCACCTTACAAGATGCACCCAATAATTTAATTTATCGTCGTATATAACTGACATTATCATCACATATAATTAGTACATATCATGACAAATAATTGAAATTCTAAATCTAAAATTCAAACCCTAAAATGAAAAAGAAAAACTAAACCTAAAAATAAAAAATTAAACCTTAAAATAAAAAATTAAACCCTACAAATGGAAAACTAAACTCTAAAATGTAAAACTAAACCTTAAAATGAAAAAGTAAATATTAATCTCTAAATTTTGTCAAATATCATCACGTAAAATTATTATATATCATTACGTATAATTATCACATATAATCACGTAAACTGAATATAATAAATTTTTTCAAGGGTGCACCTACCAAGGTGGATTATAGTACATGTAATAAATTGCCAAAAAGTGGATTATAGTGCATGTAATAAATTGTCGAAAAGAAATGAATGACATTGGATAACGGCTAGTTGGTAACGGTCAGAAACGTGTCGGCAAATTTGAATTTCCGCAGCATCTGTGGCCCACGTCCCGACAACTTTCGGGCCTCGAGCCCAACTATCTTTTGCACACCAAATTAATTTGTAAGATTCCCTAGACAAAAATAATTTATATTAAATGATCAATTACTTAATTCTGGAAAAGTAATAATCAATCAAGAGACCTAAAAAAGGCAGAATTGTTTTATGACTCAAACATTCTGAATTTAGTAACCCGATTGTTTTAATGTTTAAAATTTTAATCTTACCCAACCATTTTGGTATGACTTACATATTTCATAAAAATTATTATATTATATTTATATTTAATTAAATAACTAAACTTAATATAATAATATAATATTACTATTTTTATCAATTTTTTCATATATAATTGATAAATATTAAAAATTAAAAAAATAATTTTTACAACAATTGTTTTTTTTTTTACAATTTTTTAACTTTCAACACGTAAAGTTCTGAATACTAAAATTTTTAAATTTTCCAACGAATTAATTCATACATCCCATAAGGGTAGTATTGAATATTAAAAAAGTTCATTGTTATTCGTCTAAAAAAAATTCTCCCCATGTGGTGATTGGATGTAAGTTATTATAGAAAATGCATTTTTCAATCATTCTAATTTTTTTGCTTCTCGTTCTCATTTACATACTTCAAAAAAATTATCATTACTGCATAATTTTATACAAATTTCACTAATCACTTTTTTATATATTTCTAAACACTATCATTTTCAATCAATGTTTTATTATTTTCATATGACATCAATTTCAATCATTACATTTTTATTTTATATTATTTACACTAAATTATTCTTCCTCCTTCTCTTACTTTCTTTTATCACTATTTCTAGTAGGAAAAAAAAACTCAAAATCAAAGATATATTCGATTGCACCCCAAAATTCTTATACTCCCTCATATATATAATGCATGTCATTTTTTCTATGAAAAAACTACTTACAATAATTGACATTTTGTTCTTTTCATTTTTCAGTACTGAGGAAAGAAGGATTTTGCTAATTTACTCTTATGCCTAATTCGCAAAGTCAATGTATTTGTGATAATAATTAAGTTGATTAATACTATTTCACTCTTTAATTAGAGGTTAATTTTGTTCTTAACATGTGCGAACAATCCTAAACTTCACTTAAGGAGAGAGTAATTTTATTTTATTTGATTGTGCATGATTAAATATACCTGGACTCTTTATGACAAAGACAGAGAGCACCTAATTAACAACATTATGAAGATTTCAAAAAAATAAAAAAACTAATTAAATTGGATTAATGTTGTGTATTAATAATCATGATAAAACACCTCCGATCTATTATTTGTCTTATCGCATCCAGGCTCCAGCTATACATTTTTAATTATTGTCACAAATGTGGTACATACTTGGCCCCAGTCCAAGAGATCAATCCTTATTCCTTCTATTCTACGTGTAGGATTTATCATCAATTCATTTTAGATACAGAGTAGATATTTTATGAGAACGATCTCATAATATAATAAGAGTGTAAAAGTAAATGTATAAGAAAAAGATATAAAAGAGAGACGAAAGAGACGATAGAAATTAGAGTTCTCTTATTAATCAAATACTTTCTTTATATAGGGTATCAAAGTACATGTTTTCATAATACATAAATATAACAAATATTTAAACTATCCTTCATCAATTATTTATTGACAAATGCACACTAATTGTGTTTTTCCTTCAACACTCTCCCTTGTGCCAAGTCAAAAGGTGAAATGAAGTTTCATTGTTGCCTCGTTAAAACCTTGTCAAGTAACAAAAACCAATGGAAAAAATAAAATTTGGTTTAAGGAAAAATAGTACAACACACTTATGTTGAGACTCCCCCTAAAGTGTACACCTCTCTCTGATATGTACATCTATCAAGAGAACTTTGAAAGTCTCCACTTCCTCAATTTACTTGATTCTTGAGAAAGTGCATAATTGTTGGTTTTAGAATAGTTGTAGTGATATTACTCCACTACAAAAAAACAGCAAATTTACGAGGGATTTTCCGAGAGAACGGAATTCCCTCGAAAATTTCCGAGGGAAAACCGAGGGAAATAAAATTCCCTCGGTTTTTTCCGAGGAAATTACATTCCCTCGGCAAATCCCTCGAAAATCAGGGCGCCAAATGTTCCCGCCATATTTACCAAACAAAAAATCGAGGGATAACCGACTGGTGGTTTTCCCAGGGAAGTAGTCCCTCGAAAAACCGAGGGATATTTGATTCCCTCGATTTTATTTATTATTTTTTAAAAAAATTAATTAAATTTACGAGGGAATAACAGATTCCCTCGGACTTATTCTGAGGGAAATTGTATTCCCTCGGAAATTTAATTAATTTTTTTAAAAAAATTAAAAATAATTAAAATCGTAAAAAATAGAAAAAAAATAATAAAAATAGGATTTATTTGCGGGACGCTTTGGCGCACCCCTCCCCGTCCCGGTCGTATTTTTTGGGTTTTATTTCTATTTTTTACTATTTTTTGGATTTTTTTTCTATTTTGTTATTTAACAAATAGGCATGGTAATTTTATATGCTTCTCCTCACCGTCCGTACAAGTTTGGACTCTTCTCTCTCCTCAAAACTGCTTCTCCACCTATCAACTCAACGTAAGTTTGTATGCTTTAATTTTCGGTTCAATATTATTGCAACTATATAGGGTTAAATTATTATTATTAGTCATGTGAAAATCACAAATTGCCAAAAATATAAAAAAACAGAATAGCATATTTTGTATATAAATAAATAAATCTTATTTTAGCCTCTTAAATTATTAAAGATCGATTTTTCTTATAATGTAATTCTAAAAAAAACCCGAAAAAATAGGAAAAAATAGTAAAAAATAGAAATAAAACTCGAGAAATTACGACCGGGGCGGGGAGGGGTTCGCCTCGGCGACCCGGAAATAAACCCTATTTTTTTCTATTTATTTGGATTTTTTTTTATTTTTTGACATTTTCGAGGGAATTAAAAATCCCTCGGCATTCCGAATTCTGAGGGATTTTTAATTCCCTCGAAAATGTCAAAAAATAAAAAAATCCAAATAAATAGAAAAAAATAGAAAAATCGAAAAAATGAAACCGATCCTATCATCTTAGGCACGTGGGGTGGTTTTGACCCCAAATTCGATCTTAAAATACCAACGAGCATGTGCGTGCCCTCACGTGTCGTGGGGTTCGACCAACAACAAGATACGATTGATCGATGAACTCCTTCGGTTGGAAACGTGAAGCGACGTAGCGTCGTGATTTTTGATATTGGAGGAGGTGTGCGTCTCGTCGTTGTGGAACCACGGGGGTCGGACGTCGATCGTTTAGTGCGCGTTTTCTATTTTTTTTCGATTTTATATGAATAATGGGAAAAAACGAAAAAAATAGTAAAAAATAGAAACAAAACTCGAGAAATTACGACCGGGCGGGGAGGGGTTCGCCTCGGCGACCCGGAAATAAACCCTATTTTTTTCTATTTTTTCTATTTTTTTCTATTTTTTATTTTTTTTATTTTTTTAAAAAATGAAAATCCCTCGGAATCCGAGGGAATTCATGTCCCTCGGTTTTCCGAGGGATATTCCCTCGGAAAGACCTAATTAAATAGCGGGCAATCCCCGCTGCGCACACAGAAAGACAGAAAAGAAGAAGAAGAAAGAAGAGAAAGAAAGAGAGAGAAAAGAGAAGCCGAACCCCCCCGCGTGCCGAGCATCGCCGCCCGCCACCCCCAGTCGCCCCTGCACGCGTCGCTCGCCGTCGCCGCCCGCCGCTCGACCGCACAGTGTGCCGCCGCTCGACGGATCGCCGCCCCGCCGCCCCAGCCACAGCCCGCCTGCAACCGGGCCCGCCCCAGCCCTGCACGTCCGCCGCTCGCGAAGCTCCCGCCGTCCACAGCCCCGCCGCGCGCTCCCGAAGCGCTGCCGCCCCAGCCGACTGCCACCCGCAGGTCGCCGCCGTCCGCAGCCGTCGCCGCGACCGCCAGCAGCAGCTCCGCCCGCCGCCCGTCTACAGCCGTCGCCAATGTAAATTTTTTCAGTTTTTTTTTTAATTTTTGTATATTATTTATATGTATTAATTCCATTTTTAATTTGTAATTATAGTTCAATTTAGGGTTTAATTTTCAATTAGGGTCTCAATATAGGTTTTAATTTCTAATTAGGGTTTAGGTTTTAATTTTCAATTAGGGTTTTAATTTAGGTTTTATGGTTAATTTTAGAATTAGGGTTCAATTTAGGGTTAGTTTTAGAATTAACTTTAGGGTTAATTTATAATTATGGTTAGTTTTAGGATTAGGTTTAATCCATAATTAGAGTTGAATTTACAAATAATTACGTAATTAGGGTTCAATTTAGGAACAATCAATTAATTATGGGCTAATTTAGTAATTATTACATAATTAGGGTCAATTTAGTAATAATCTACATAATTAGGGTTCAATTTAGGAATAATCAATTAATTAGGGGCTAATTTAGTAATAATTACATAATTAGGGTTCAATTTGAGAACAAGCAATTAATTAGGGGCTAATTTAGTAATAATTACATAATTAGGGTTCAATTTAGGAATAATCAATTAATTAGGGTTCAATTTAGGATCAATCAATTAATTAGGGTCAATTTATAGTCAATTATTACACAATTAGGGTTCAATTTAGTAATAAGTACACAATTAGGGTTCAATTTAGTAATTATTACAAAATTATGGTTCAATTTAGTAATTATTACAAAATTTAGCAATAATTACACAACTAGGGTTCAATTTAGTAATTATTCCATAATTAGGGGTCAATTTAGTAATTATTTCATAATTAGGGGTCAATTTATTATTAATTGAGAAATTAGGGTTCAATTTAGTAATTAATTACAAAATTATGGTTCAATTTAGTAATTATTACAAAATTTAGCAATAATTACACAACTAGGGTTCAATTTTGTAATTATTTCATTATATTGTGTATATATTGTTCATGCATGGGAGGCCGTGGTGATCGGCCGGGGTTTTAAAAAAATTTGTATATATATTGTTCATGCATGGGAGGCCGTGGTGATCGGCCGGGAGGTTTTGTCCCTCCAATAGCGGGTTTTCAAATCTTATTTTTAAAAACGTGATAGGGTGTCACGGTATTTTATTTAATTTTTCAAAATATTTTTAAAAAAATGTGACGGTGGTAATTGCTTATTTGGAACCTTGGTGAAGTGACGCGATACATATAGATCACTTGTTTCAAAATTAATATCATATAAAAAAATTTGAAACTAAGTTTCGAATTATTCCAATATTTCTTAGACCCGTTTGAGATTTAGTATCAAATGTAGAGTTTGATACTAAATTTCGAATTGTCCCATTTTTGGACAGTTTGAGAATGTGACTTGTAGTATGGAAACTTATGTGTATGTTTTTTTTTTCTTTAGTTTTGAAATTTCGGTTTCTGTATCTCTCTAATTGTTCTCGGGTGCACTGAAATATACGTGCACTACGAGAATTGGGAGGATATGCTGCCGAAATTTTGAATCTAAGAAAAATACATATGTTAAGATGATACACACTATTAAAATGTCACGTTCTTGAATGGGATAGAAGCCTTACCAATTTATTAATGCGTTTGGTGTCTAATATATACTGGTATTTTGTAAAATACTCGTATTATTATCTAATAAATTTATCAGATGCCGTTGCGTCGGGGATCCGGTAGCGTAGGTCGATCGGATATGGGGTCGGCTCGTCGTTTAGATGATTTTGACACCGATTACATGGGTCTCGGGACTGATCATCCAGTGACGCAGACCCCGACGCAGACCCCGACGTCGCATACACATTCATCACAGACCCCGTCCGACGCGGGTACATCACGGACCCGACGACAGTTGGTCCCACCGCAGAAGGGTATGACTCAGGTTTATATTGCAGGAGCGAAGTAAGTAAAATCAATGATTTTAAAATTATAATTATCATTATGATTAATTTTTACCGAGTGAAAAAAATAAAAACACAATTGAATACAGGCTGCACAGCACATCGGGGAGGGTGTCCACTCTCCTCCGTGTCATCTTTGAGAGGGATCTCCATCCCGCCGGGTGGTGCTATAAGGCGGTCCCTAAGGAGATTAAGGCATTCTGGTGGGAGATGTTTAAGGTAATTATTATTTTGTGTTCAAATTTATTAGTATTTACCGTAAAAAACACAATCATATGTTTGAGTTGAATTGTAATTAATGTTTTATTTTTGCAGGAGGTTTGTTATTGGGATCCGGCGGTGTATAGTGAGAAAGACATACGGGATGTATTTTTTCCGATGATCGGGTCCCTTTACGGGAAGAAGCTTAACGAGTATAGGCAGCATATTGCCTCCCATGCTGGTGGTCGGCCGGAGTGCCTGACCGAGGAGGTCTATAGGTAAARMATTCTGTTATGTGTTTTTTTATTAAATTAGAATTTTTTATTTATAACATATGAATTATATCGTATCTTATATATCATCCATTTCAACTAGAGCTTGGAAGACTG
>BMAC01000943.1:185095-201628 GCA_014905375.1 Phtheirospermum japonicum
TAGGTATCAAATTACATTTTGATTCCATTCCAGTGACATTGAGCTTTCTTGAGTTAAATCAAGATAAAAAAATTTGAGAAAGTAATATTTGGTCAAGTGTATTAGTAATGGTACAATAATGCGCATATTGTACGTAGGTAGAGAATTTCAGCTCCCACCAGTTCTTCGTCATTCCATTGAAGAAATTGATATTTCCTTATATCTTCACTTTGACCAATCATAGGAGTGCTAACATATTGCACTTATCCATATTTAATTGCCTGATCATCTTTTGGGATATATGCAAACTGTAGAATTTAAAGTCTTAACATGACCGAGTTTTCCCATGTTGCATTATCTCAAATTAAGAATTTCAAATAACTAGCGATATATCTTATTTCATTAAGAGTGGATGTTATGTTCCTTTCATCGACATGTACAATTATAATCGCAAATTTGAAACTTATTTTCTTTATAAATACGCAAGGGCATAGATTATTTTTTTCCCAATCAAGTAGTCACTTAAACGGTTATACCACATCCGTCTGAATTGTTTCAATCCATAAAGCGAGTGTTTTGATTTTATTTCAAATGCACTCCGTGGCTTAGAGTCACTTGCCTTGACAATGAAAGGCCAGCAAGCACTTTCGTATATATCTCTAAATCATGATCCCCATAGAAATATGATGTAACCACAGGTATAAGCTGCATTCTCAGTTCTTTGGAATTATAACATTTATTATGGGGGAGTACATATCCCCATAGTCAATTCCAGGGCGTTTTGAGAAACTTTGTCCTTCAAGTATAGATTTGCATCTCATGGCTTTATTTTTCTCATTACCCTTTCTGACAAAACTTTGTTTATGTCCTACAGGCTTTACACTTGGTGAGGTTAGCACAATCAAACCAAATACCTACCTTGTTGTCAGTGAATTTAGTTCTACCTGGATTGATTCTTTACATTTAGGTCAATTTGCTCTATATTGATATTTCAATAGAGCATGGTTCGATAATATTGTGCTCTATGATTATTTGAGTGTTTTGCATGTAATTTTGGTTTTTTTCTCGTATTCTTAATTAGAGTTTTATGTTGATTTTAGTAGTTTTTAATCGAGTTTCGTTAGGTTTGTTCGTTTATTTTCTCGTTTTATTATTTTTCGTGTTTCTTGTTAATTTTATATTTAATTTGGTAAAGTGGTCTGATTATCTTGAGGTTTGTGGTAAATCATGTTTTTATATGGTTTTAAATTCCCATTTTATAGGTGAAGGCATCGATGCCCGAAAATCGAACCGAGTAGGCCTGAATCGAGCGCTTCCGCGCGCAGCTGCCGAGACCTGCCGGCAGCTACCGAGCAGTCCCGACGAGAGAGGCCGAGAGCTGCCGAACCACACTGGCGAGAGCTGCCGACCATACCCGCGCGCACCTGTCAAGACTCAGCGCATCGACTGGCTCGGCAGTCGATCGACTGCCGAGAGCTGAATCGACTGCTCAACAGAGAGTTGCTGCCCACGCTCGTCCTGCCGAGAGAATTCGATCGACTGCCGAGCCAGTCAATCGACTGCGCGCCATGCCTGCAGAGTCCCGCGCGCAGCTACCGAGCACTGCGCGTAACTCCTGCCGAGAACGCTCAGCCATGCCCGCACGTGCCCGCCGAGGGCTACCGACAGCGACCGAGCCAGCTCGCCCAGCTCCGAGCCATTTCGCCCAACACCCGAGCCCAACCGAGCCAATTCGACCCAAATGGTCTTATATGACCATTTTGGGTCAAATTTGGTCAAATATAGGAAGTCCAAGCTTATAAGTGATAATTGACCAATTTACCCCTAATTAACTTGTATAAATAGAACCTCACTCTTATTTTGTAAAGACACCTCCTCCCAACCCAAGCTTGGGTTTGGGATAATTTTCTCTCTCTAGATTTAATTTTCAAACTTTTCCTTGGGTTTGTAAGCTCAAGAAGGATTCAAGTACTCCCTTGGATTTTTAATTCCTTGCAATTTTAATCAAGCTTTTGGATTCTCTCTTTAATTCTAGTAAGCTTTCTTTTAATTTCATGCTTTGTTCTTCATTTGTTTTATGCTTTTTGCCTTAGGTAGTAGAATTTGTGCTTGATCTTGTGAATTGGCTATGGAATCTAGTTGAGTGACACAACTAGATCATAGATTGAGGCCTAGATCGTTTAATTTCACATAATTTCATATGATTCATGCGTTTTTCTTAATTTTATGCCTTTTGTCTTAGCACCTTGAATTCATGATGAAACTTATGAATTGGCTATGAAGTCTTGATGAGTGACACATCTAGATCATAGATCGGCTTTTGGATCGTCTTGATTTCGAGTTTTTGCTATGCTTTATTTGCAATTTTATTTTCATGCATATTTTTAGGTTAAATCTTAGATCTACTCTTTGTTACTTGTTATTCTTCATAAAGTTTTAAGCTTTCCCGTCTATTTTCATTTCTTTATCCATTCATGCTTTCAATTTTTGGTAATTCTCATTATTTAGGATTTTATGCATAGTTGTACCTTGTGCATGCATGCTTGAACTTGGTGAAAGTTTGCATTTTCTTGCTTATTTTCATTAATTTCTTGCATTTACATATTAAGGCATCCGACGAGGCATCCTACCCACTTGCATTTCAATTCCTAGTTTAGTTTAGTTAGGTTAATTGCTTTATTTTCATTTTCTTTCTATTTTCCCAAGCTTGAAACATCTTGAAAACTTCAATCGAATCGATCTCCAATAATACCGAGCCATGAACCCGTTGATTTATTTCAACACCACGAAAAACTACATTTCAAAATGGCGCTATTGCGACTCGGCTTGGTTAAGGCTTTCGATTTGATTGTTGTTTCTTTGTGTTTTTAGCTTGCTTTGTTATTTGACATTTTTTGTGTAGTATGTTAGGTACTTATGAGTGTGGTGGATACATTCTCGAAATGGGAGGGCATGGTGCAAACCATGTCGGAAATGAGATATTGTATAATGGGTATGGCAATGTGGGAGGGCATGGTGCAAACCATGTTGCCAATGGTGGATATGGATATGGGCAACCCGGCATGGGAGGACATGGTGCAAACCATGTCGGGTTTGATAGTTTCTTGGGCGTGAATGGTTATGGAGCTCCAAACTCCTATCCGAACATGTAAGCTCCATATTCCTATTCGAACGTGCAAGCCCCGACTTCCGGCCCGTATGGCGATTCTCGTCCTCTCGATGATTATGACTACTTTGGACGTTTAATCTCCGATCCCCCCCCCCCCCCCATCCGTACTATGGGAGATTTTAACCGACCTTTTGTGGGATGTGGATGGTGTGGAACGGGTGATCATACTACCAGTTCTTACCGTTTAACTTCCTCGTTGGAGGACACCGGCTCGTTTGGTGTTCTCCGACTTCCCCCTTCAACCGCTAAAGATGACGAAGATTATGCTTTGTTTGGTGGTCCGAGCTCTAATGTGACAAGTGGCCCCCCCATCCGTACTATGAGGGATGTTAGCCGACCTTTTTTGGGATGTGGATGGTGTGGAATGAGTGATCATATTCTCGACTATTGCCCTTTAATGTCCTCGTTCGATTACGTTGATATGTATGAAGGTCGTGGACATCAAGCAGGACTCGCTTGTACTACGCCTTCTTTTACTCCACCGCCGACTCCCGATCCTTATGAGTTATTTGGAGGTGGGAGCTACATTGTCCCAAGTGGCACTCCCGAGCAAATATCTTCTCCTCCGACGTATTCTCATGATTATGACGTGAACATGGATTTATCCTCGAGGGAGCTTGAGTTGAAGATGAAAATAGCGATATTAAAGGCTCAAATCGCTCAAATGTCTAGCCCGAGCCCAATTCCTCCTTGTGTGGGACCCGATTATACTACTCCATATTTTTCCCCACCGCCGACTCATGATCCTCTTGTTACTCCTCACGTGGGCCCATTTCATCCGGCTACCCCGATGATTGCTCCTACTCCATCCCCCGATCCGGATATGTGGGCCATTGCATAACAAATCTCAAGTCCGCCTTCACACAATCTTCCGGTCGAGTCCTTCGATAAGTTTGGGGTGGTTGGGGATACGGTCATCTCGCCGTCGGAGGAGGAGTTGTTTTAGATGCCAAGTATTTTTACCCCTCTTGACCCCTTACCTTTTACTTCAAGACAATCTTGCAAAGAATGGGTGTATATGGACTTCATCAAGGCCACGGTCGAACGAGTTTGTTTAGAAGAGTGGAGCAAAGAGGAGGAGGTTGGCCCGGTTGTCAATATAGAGGGATGTTGTGAGGATGAGCCCCTTGTTCTTCTTGATGAGCCCATTGTGCCTCTATTTGACCCTGTTTTGTGTGGAGATGATTCTCGATGTGTCGTTGAGGGCAACGAAGACTTTTTAGAGGGGGAGGTGGGGGTTATTGATGATAAGATTAAAAAAATTGACGATTATATTAAGGAGGGAGAGGAGAGCAAGTCGATTATTATCCTTGCAAACTCGCACCGAGAAGAAGAGGAGGAGAGGATGGTTGTAGGGTTTAAAATTCTTAAGGATGCCATTGAGTGGAGACCCGGAGTGGTTGAGAGAGTTAGCCCTTCGAATTTGATTCTTGATGATATGATGAGAGCCGGGATGTGGAGGTTGTTGTTGGAGGGCTTGATGTTCGTACTCGCCGGGAGTGAGTGGGTGAATCACATTCACATGGTGCCCAAGACGAGCGTCTCGTTAGTTCTCGAAGATGGAGAAGGAGAATTATTTGCCATGTGGGCTACGACGAGATGGAGGATGTTGATCGATTCTAAGAAGTTTAATGCGGCTACCAAGAGAGATCATTTCCCTCCCTCGTTTGTCGATCAAAGTTTGAAGAAGCTAGCCGGCCATTACTCCTATCGTTTCTTTGATGAGTTTTCAGGTCATTTTAAGATCACCATTCCACCCGAGGACCTAGCCGAGATGAATATCGATTGCCCTCTCGTAACGTTCACTTTTTGGCGGATCTTATATGAGCTATGCAATACGCCAAGGACGTTCCAAGGAGTGGATCCTCCCGACAAGGAGGAGATTGTGTTGGTGGACCCTCCTGTTATCTTCCCACCTTGACCAAAAAGGGAGTACGTCGAGCTAGTGACGTAAAACAAGCGCTTCTTGGGAGGCAACCCAAGTTCTTCTCGCTTATTCCTTTGTTATTTTCTTATTTAATGAAAATCCAAAAACATTTGAAAAATCGAAAAAAAATACTTCGTTGAGATTCGTGTACATATTTCCTTGTGTTTTTAATTTAGTGTGATTTTCTTTTCTAGGTTTGATTTTTCGATTTCAACCTTGGGCGATTGGATAAGTGAGTAGCGTTCATGAAGCCGGCAGATACTAGCCATGCTCGGTTTTTGCTTGGATTGCTTAGATGCCTATGTGGACCCTACCGAGCTCGACTCAAACTCGCTTGGTTAAGGAAGTTTGTATTTCCCTTCCTTTTACTTGGTTTTTATTAAAATGCGGGTATCGCATGGTTTAAGTGTGGGGTGGGTAGGTGGTTAGGGTCCGGGTGTCAAAAAGCATATTCTGTTGTTCTTAACTCGAGCCTTGGCGAAATGACGCTTACTATTTGCGCATTTATATGGTTGAGTCGATTTTTGTGTCGTTTGTCTTTTTTTATTACATTGTTGAACAACTCCACGTGCTTGGAAGTTTGAATAGTTTACTTGTCGGGTTTGTGCATGTTTATGGCCTCTTGTGTGAGGGGTTAAATTTTTGTGCTTCGTCCGAAAACCGCTTATATATATATAATCAACATTTTCTCGTGAAAAGGTTGCAATGCTCTAAAAACTCTTTTGATTTCGCTCCCAAATTCGGTGCAAACTAGTGAGTAGCCTTGTGTGATTTATCGGCTTGCTTGCATTTTTATGGAAATTGCATTGAGGAGGTTTGATTTTTCTCGTACATGATTGAATTTGAAAATGACCTCAAGGCACATATATCATCCTTGTTTCGGCCATATCCATATATCTAAGCTACTTTAAAAGTCTCGAACGAGCCCCCTTGAGCCTATGTCCCGTTTCTTGTTAACCGAGCTCGATTTTAGCTCTTATATTTTCATAAATTGTGAGGTGAGAGGGTATATTATTAGTTGACGAGAGATGTGAGGGAAATCGATTGCGGGTTTCGGGTTTTGAGTTTCTTATACAAAAAAAAAAGAGAGAGAATAAAACTCCAACACAAATCACGAAAAGTGATAAAGCGTGCGTTCAAGTGAAAAGACTAGTTTAAAGGCTAAAATTAGTGAAAAGAAGCAAATTCAAAAAGCTTCTAAGTGTTGTGAAATAAAAGTCGGTAAAGAGTGAGAATACGAAAGGGTTTCGAATGAGAGTTTTGTGAATTGGGAAGGGTGAAGCGATCATAAGCTTCGGGTTTTTGAAGATAGGACTTTTGTGTGTTATTGATCACGTTTGATCGTGTGTTAGCCACTATATCCAAATATTACATACCTTACCAAAGAGCCAACATTACAACCCATAATAAAGACCTCTTTTGATTCTTCTTTGGTCATGTACTACGAGCAATTTTGAGCGTTCGGTTTGTGAAATCTTGACAAAGTGCATGTATTTACCGACTCGAGCGTAAACACGTCCCATATACTAAACACTTGAGCGAATTGAGCGAACAACCTCAAATTTCATTTGTGAGGAAGTCATCGATTTGGCTTGCATTTGAGAAAGAGTAATACGAGCAATGCTTGACACTAGCGAGTTTATGTTGATAATCCCATCATATTAATATGGATAAGCACGAGGATTTCTCTTTTTACACTATGTTCATTGCATGTACACTCTCGTTTCTTTTCGTTGTTCGAGGACGAACAAACCGATAAGTGTGGGGTAGTTATTTTGCATGTAATTGTGGTGTTTTTCTCGTATTTTTAATTAGAGTTTTATGTTGATTTTAGTAGTTTTTTAATCGAGTTTCGTTAGGTTGTTTGTTTGTTTTCTCGTTTTATTGTTTTTCGTGTTTCTTGTTGATTTTATATCGAGAGTGGCCGAGAGCTGTCAAGCGCTGCCGGCCACGCCCGCGTGCACCTGTCGAGACTCAGCGCATCGACTGGCTCGGCAGTCGATCGACCGCCGAGAGCTGAATCGACTGCTCAACAGAGAGTTGTCGTCCACGCCCGTCTTGCCGAGAGCAGTCGATCAACTGCCGAGCTAGTCGATCGACTGCGCGCCATGCCTGCCGAGTCCCGCGCGCAGCTACCGAGCACTGCGCGTAACTCCTGCCGAGAATGCTCAGCCATGCCCGCACGTGCCCGCCGAGGGCTGCCGACAGCGACCGAGCCAGCTCGCCCAGCTCCGAGCCATTTCGCCCAACACCCGAGCCCAACCGAGCCAATTCGACCCAAATGGTCTTATATGACCATTTTGGGTCAAATTTGATCAAATATAGGAAGTCCAAGCTTATAAGTGATAATTGACCAATTTACCCCTAATTAACTTGTATAAATAGAATCTCACTCTCATTTTGTAAAGACACCTCCTCCCAACTCAAGTTTGGGTTTGGGATAATTTTCTCTCTCTAGATTTAATTTTCAAACTTTGCCTTGGGTTTGTAAGCTCAAGAAGTATTCAAGTACTCCCTTGGATTTTTAACTCCTTGCAGTTTCAATCAAGCTTTTAGATTCTCTCTTTAATTCTAGTAAGCTTTCTTTTAATTTCATGTTTTGTTCTTCATTTGTTTTATGCTTTTTGCCTTAGGTAGTAGAATTTGTGCTTGATCTTGTGAATTGGCTATGGAATCTAGTTGAGTGACACAACTAGATCATAGATTGAGGCCTAGATCGTTTAATTTCACGTAATTTCATATGTTTCATGCATTTTTCTTAATTTTATGCCTTTTGTCTTAGCACCTTGAATTCATGATGAAACTTATGAATTGGCTATGAAATCTAGATGAGTGACACATCTAGATCATAGATCGGCTCTTGGATTTTCTTGATTTCGATTTTTTGCTATGCTTTATTTGCAATTTTATTTTCATGCATATTTTTAGGTTAAATCTTAGATCTACTCTTTGTTGCTTGTTATTTTTCATAAAGTTTTAAACTCTCCCGTCCATTTTCATTGCTTTATCCATTCATCCTTTCAATTTTTGGTAATTTTCATTATTTAGGATTTTATGCATAGTTGTACCTTGTGCATGCATGCTTGTACTTGGTGAAACTTTGCATTTTCTTGCTTATTTTCATTAATTGCTTGCATTTACATATTAAGGCATCGACTAGGCGTCCTACCCACTTGCATTTCAATTCCTAGTTTAGTTTAGTTAGGTTAATTGCTTTATTTTCATTTTCTTTCTATTTTTCCAAGCTTGAAACATCTTGAAACCTTCAATCGAATCGATCTCCAATAATACCGAGCCATGAACCCGTTGATTTATTCCAACACCACGAAAAACTACATTTCATTGAGCAACAATGTATATATCATCAATGTGTATAAAAAGTCTTTCCATCAACTTATACAAACTCTCATTGTACATTGAGATTTCTTTATTCTCTAGAATCATATTAAAATTCGAAGCGTCCTCCAGTAATGAGTCATGGACATAAGTATAATCAGAGATAATCTCATGAGAGTTATTATCTTCATTGATGATCAATTGAAGTTTTGCCATACATGCCCTCTTATTCCTTTGGCGAGTATTGATCGAATCAAGTGACATCCCCCTGTTCCTTTTGGGAGTCACGACCTCAACCACACATCCACTAAGTATGGTTGCAATGTCTTAATTTGCGATATTGTGCCCTTTATAGGGATTTTTAACCTTGCGTTGCAGCTTGTATATATATGATCTCGTCACTTTGGAAATTGAGTCTTCTATACTTTGAAGATCAATTGTTCGCTTACTTTTCTTTCACGTTACATTGTGAAATGCGGGTATCATAATGAGGCATAGTTTGAAACTATTCCTGTCGTTCCATTAGAAAATACTTTTTCTTATCTCCCCCTAACAACGGGAAGACTATCTCATTAGAGTGACAAATTCGCTAATTTAGTGATAAAGAGATCGTCTGTCAAAGGTTTCAAATAGCGGATGATTGTTGGAGTTCATATCCAACATAAATACTTAATCGTCTTTGAAAACCCATATAATGCGCTGTGGGGGCGCAATAGGCACATATACTGCTTAATCAAATATGCGTAGATATGAATTATCAGGCTTATATCCAGTTACCAACTGGTACGCAAAATATCTGGTTAGCAGGGGTTCATAAACGAATAAGTAAGAGTTGCGTGCGATATTGCATAGCCCTGTGCAAAGACAAATGAGTGCGCATAAATATTATCTTAGTCACCATCTATATTCTTTTTGACGGTGCCTTCTTTGAGACCTTATTGTATATGCACATTAGGGTACAAGATCTAGTACATCGATCTTTATTAAAATGCAGTAGACATCAAGTACTTTTGATGTAAACTCTCTAGCATTATGAGTTTGGGTGCTTTATAAGGGTGGTGAGTCCTCAATCATATTAATTGTGCTAGAAGTTTTGCAAATGCAATATTTTTATGGACAATACGTGCTGAAGCATCGACCAAAACTATAAAATACTTGAATGATCCGCATTTAAAATGGTCATGTCCACATGTATCACCAATTATCAATTATAAGAATGAAATATTATACTTTGTATCTTTAGCAAATGCAGGTCGCAATCATACAGTTTTGCTAATGAACAAGTTTTGAAAAAAATGAGTGATGTATCTTTGAGATATGAATGTATGTAGTGCTCCAAGTACTTTAGAATGCACTAGCTGTAATAGAACAACATTAGTTCGACACTATACTTTGTATCAAATTTATATCTCATTTTGTGTTTCACTCAGAATAAAAGATGTCCGTGTTAATTTCTTATAATATGGACCATCATATCACGACGACCCAAGAATCCATGCCAGTCGTATCAAAACCTGAATGAGTCGTGTCCAAAAGTTAATTGTTGGTCATATCTTATGATTCAATAATCAAAAAGTAGTAAAGTAAAATTACTAGATTGACTCTAAAATGTGATTTCTTCTACATAAATTAAAAGTATAGTTCCATTCTCATAATGTACTTCTTAGTGATAATCATCAACATGAATATTATCAAACTTAACAAAGTTCGTTCGCTCTTGGTCCATAATTTGCTTTTATGAATTTAATCAATGTGCCACCAAGCATCAAGACTTTGTCACATATAAATATCAATTAAGTGAATAATTGTCTATTCCTCGACAAATTCTCACATTCCTCCAGAGATGAATGAAATACTTTTCATTCTAATATTTTACATATTTTACTAGATATGTTACATTATATCTAATAATTTTCTCAGGAACTTTGTATGTGAACGTGTGGTAAATAAACTCAAGTACATTCAATGTTGTAGAATGAAATCCAAATATTACTAATAAGCCCAATAAAATAATAATTACTTTAAAATAGGGCACATCACATAAATCTAACTCAATATGAATGATTGATTATACTTTCACAAGTTCTTTGTAAAGTAAGAAACAAACAAATTTCATCAATCAAAATAGAGGATATCCATTGACTAAGCAAGGTTATTGGAGGGACCTCCATGACTTCTACCATGACCAATAAATATCACGAACTTTTACATATCTTACCTCGTGGCTCATTCTTCCCACGTAGGTAGGGATCAAATGTCTATTCCCTTTTACTTTGAGGTTATTTCCACTATTCATATCGATCCTAGTTAGCCTCGAGAAATTTCTTTATTCGGAGGTCTAACGTTGGTATTATGAAGAATAATGTCATGTCTCTCAATGACTCATTATTATAATTAATATTATACAAGTGTATCTGTATGTTTGCTCAAGTGGAAAAAAATAGAGTGAAATCGTATCTCTCAATACTTATTGATATTTAAAGTGACTTTATTTTTCACATGTGGTAAGACATGTTTTAGTCGCGACATATCAAAATCATTAACCCTTTTTAGCAAACAAATAAATTTCTTTTCACTGAATTCTTAGACTTGGAAGTAGTGAATAAAATTCTCAAAATACTCATTTGGAGCACATCCCAAAGTTCATTGAAAGTTTGTAACTAAATATACTTTCAATATAAGATTTGGGGTCAATGAATTCTCAAGTTCATTAGAGAATTGACTTTGACTAAGTTTGACGATTCTTTGTCAATTGGGGGTTCGGATGATATTAATTTGGAATTATAGTTCTTTTAGTTTCCACATCAAACTAATGATGGTAGTACTCAATTTCTTTTGAGTATATTAATTTATATTTAGATTGAGTTAGTTTAATCAATTTCTTTAGATAATGAATTTGAAGTATGTCATAATCTTTCTTTGATATCATGTGAATATACTTTATCACAAGACTTATTTATACAATTTTGTATCGTTCATGAACTTTCATTATCATAAAAATATGCAAATGTACACTCAATGATACATATTGAAAGTTGCTTATAAATTATCTTGAATAGAATTACAACATACATGAATCTATCAACTCATCGAAATGATCAACAAACATGAATCTATCAATTCATCGAAATTCATGATCAAATGAAATCAATCAATTCATCGAAATTCATTATGAACTAAAAATATTGGCAAAATCATGATCAATCTCTCATCTAATCATGTAAATAAATTTATTTATGATTTCTAAATTAGAAATCATATAAGAGCATGAATACTAATATATTATGTACTCTATGAATATTATTAAAGTATTGCAAAATTTCATATTTGTCAATACATCACATGCATATGATCATAGGTGGCACATATACATAGACATGCTTTGAACAACAATACATACCATGACATATATTCATATTTTCAAATATTTATTAGCTGCATTTAAGAAAGTAATAAATAATAGGGTAATTCGAATTAACTTGAAGGAAAGTCACGATTCTTTCCTAAATTTGTTTTTCAATAGGCTTGTCTGATTTCTGATGACAGAGACCTTAAAATACGATCTCCACCGTTCCAATTCAGCCTATACGTGTTTTGAATAATATATCCAAAATCCAGATTCATCCAACGGTTATATTGTGCGTAATTGAATTTCTAAAATAAGTTATGCAGACAGTTTTGAGAAACAGGATCAGCTCTATTCAAAATTCATTATATGATTCTTAAGATTTAATATTCGAATCTCCACCGTCCATATTAAACCTTTATATGTTTAGAACAACATATCCTAGATTTGGCTTGATCCAACGGTTATATTGTGCGAAATCCTATTTTGAATATCACTGCACAGAAATTTATGAAAATAAAATCTGCTCTATTCGAAATTTTATATATATTTCTCCGTAACTCCGAATACAATATCCACCGTTCTGAATGTAATTCGAGAGGTTCTTAAGTTTCTGTAAAAGTTTGAGAGTGATCCAACGGTCGAAACTCGAGAAACCGAGTTTTCAAACATATAATGCAGTTAGAAACTTGACCCACGAAAATTGGGGTATGGAGGCTTATTCTCGATCATTCTCAATAGGTTAGAGTTTCGTTCTGATAACGTGTAAAAGTAAAAGCATAAGGAGAAGACATAAAAGAGAGACGATAGAAATTAGGGTTCTCTTATTCATCAAAGACTCCCTTTATATTTTATATAGGGTATCAAAGTACATGTTTTCATAATACATAAAGATAACAAATACCTAAACTATCATTCATCAGTTACTTATTGACGAAGGCACACTAATTGTGTTTTTCCTTCAACAATTAGATCATATTTTATTATTTTATAAAATTATCTGTACTCATATCGTTGCCCCACCAAGACCTAGGAACTCGGCCCGTTCTTCGGAAAAAATGGCGACTAAAAACTCAAAAAAATTCTAAATTTTCAAAAAGATATTCTCTCATTTTCAAAAAATGGCGACTAAAAACTCAAAAAAAAATCTAAATTTTCAGAAAGATATTCTCCCATTTTCAAAACAACTGCGGATTCCCATCTCCATCTCCATCCTCCAGTAAATCGGCAGCTCCAACATCGACGACTTCAAATCAGAGCATTACTAAATCGGAAAATTAAAGACGACAATATTGATTTATAACCAAATCAATTTTAGAATCGAAAAGCTATCAAGACGAAATCGAGAACACGAAATCTAGGAAATTAAAGACGGTGAGCAGGGAGAACCGCAGTCGCCCCATCATAGGACTTCTTTGTATCGAATGTTTTTATAAACTTTTACTAAAATTTTGTTGAACAAATTATTGTAAATTTTCAAAGATTTATATAATTAGTTAATTTATTTATCTGTTTATTAATGAGTTTTTTTTTAAGTTCTTTGGGGTATTTAATAATAATAAAAAAAATAGGGATTAAAAATAATAATTAAAAATCATATTTTAAAAAAAAACTTGAGGGGAGATTTCCTTCGGAAAAATCGATGGTATAATCCACTCGGAAAAATCAATGGCGTTACGCCTCAGTTTTTCTTTTATTTTCAAATATTATTTTTTAATCTGAAAAATCGAGGGCTTTTTACCCTCGATTTTTCCGAGGGGATTTATGCCACCGGTGTTTCCGAGTGTAATTTACACTTGGTTTTTCCGAGAGCAGTTTTACCCTCAAAAAAATTGAGAGGAAACGCCCTCGACTTTTCCGAGGGCCGTCACCCCTCGGTTTTTTCGAGGGCAATTAGATTCAATGCCTCACAATTTACTGAAAAAATAAACCTTCGGTAATTCCCTCGAAAAAATTACCGATGGCATATTTACCCTCGAAAAATTTTATTGAGGAGGGCTTTTCCGAGGGGAACTTGCCCTCGGTAAATTGATTATAGAGGGCTTTGTTCTTATTATCGAGGGTTTTTTCCCTCGATAAATTCTATTTTCTTTTGTAGTGGTCGTTAGTAGAGCTAATGAAAATTGCTAACGTCCTTGAACTTTACATTTGCACACCTCAGATTTTTTGAATATTACATACAACCACATAAAAAGTTGGGGCTACTTGTAATATTTCAAAAGGTTGATGGGTGTCATCGTAAAATACTTGATGACATCAGCTAATTCCGTGAAGTGAACTAATGGTTGGACCAAATTGTAAACGGGATCAAACCTCAAGAATATATATTTTTTTTAATTTTCAAAGGTAACTAGGTTTTTTTCTTTTTTGGTTTTACTCTAAACCTCGTGGGTAGTTTTTGGAATTATCCCTAACTATCTATAATTATGCAACAAAAGTAAGAAACGGTTTTCTTAAAGCATAATAACATCAGTCAATAGTTAACAAAGAAACTTAAATATTCACACATGACATGTATTGCAGGGAAATCTGAAATATTCAAACATGACATGTATCCCCGTGACCACGAAAACCACTCCAAATTAAAAAACTGACCTCTTCATGTCGAACCACCCCAGATTCAGCTTCGTTCTAAAGTTAACTTCGTGTTCCCAGGACCTCTTGTAAGGCACGTCATTTACTACGGCCTTGCACATCCCCGTCAGGGCCCAGAACGAGACCATGTCGTGGTCATTGTTGTCTAACCGGGCCCAGCGCAGTCTGGAAATTAAAAAGCTAGGCCACATCGGGCAATAGGCTGGGGAATTGATGGAGACGGACAATGTGCATGTAACACCCAAAATTATGAGACTACCTAGGAAAGATCAATAGATTTGATTGGTAAACTCATACCAACAAGGTGCATCTTCTTTTCTGGAAGCCATCTTATCGAAACTCCAAAGTTAAGCGTGCTTGGCCTGGAGTAGAGGTGGTATAGGTGACCCCCTGGGAAGTCTTTCCAGGGTGTGCGCGAGTGAGGACAAAACGCGCTAGAAACGACTCGTGTTGGTACAGTGGGGCTAACCGTCGGGTTTGGAGGGCGATTCTGGGGCATTACAGTGGATGATTGTGTACTCATTGCTAGATGGGTTGAACCCAAGCCCGTCGATGGGTTGGGTATGCCCGAATCCAGGAGGATTAGTGAAGACCAGATTGTGAGGGTCCGGAGGGTGAACTTCTTATAAAAATGCTCTTGGACTATGCCGACGATGCCATTTGGGGTGGTCCCGACGACATCCGACGGCTGGTCAACGTCAGTTCCAGGGAAATAGGATGCGGTCGATGGTGGAGGAGTGTCCGCCCAATTGCGGGTCAGGGGTTCACCATCGACAGCGTGGATTTGTAAGGGTTACGAGAGTGAGAGAGTGAAAAGAGAATGTTGTTTGTGATTTATTTTTATTTGTTTTCTCTTTTTATAATTAGTATTGTACGGGCTGGGTGGGTCAGGATGGGCGGGTCAAATTTATGAGTTCGATAAAATGTAATCACATACTATGAGATCGGTCTCATCCAAATATTTGTCACTATTTATATATATTATTTTATATTTGATGAAAATCCATTTGAGTTTCCTCAACAAAAGTTTTAAAAGAGTATTTATCAAGAGTCGTATATTTGTAATTCTCTAAAATGCAATTTAAGAAATTGCCAAAGTTCAATTGTATTATTTACTGTAATGCAGATGATATTGATGTAAAATCGCCCCACTTTCAATAATAAATTCCAAGATAAGAACTTTTCAATATCTGCACGAGAATCCTCCATTGCTCAACCTAGTAACATAGAAAAAGTAGAGAGCTGAAACTAGACAAATGTTTGCATATCACAAAATGATGATCTACTGGGCTATTTAGATACAACACTCACCCTCAGTATAATTCATATAGGCGTTCTCTTTGGGCCCCTAAAAAACATAGAACTAGAGTGCTCATATTTTCAAAACCTTTACAAAAATTATATTTTTTAACCTCAAGTTATTCACTGTATAAAGACGTTGGATAGTGGTTTTCAAATTTGTGGATATCATACAAAATATATTTTACCATATCACTTCTACGGAAAGAACTTTTTCAAATTTGAAACTAATAAAAACTTATCTTCGATCAACTATGTTGCAAAACAGATTGAATGAATTGGAAATATTGTGATTGTTATTGAAAAAGTGTTGGTTTCATTGCATACACACACACATACATACATACATACATACATACATACATATATACATATACATACACACACACACACACACACACACACACACATATATATATATATATATATATATCACACACATATATATATATATATATATATATATATATATATATATATGTGTGTGTGTGTGTGTGTAGGGGTGAGTTCAAATGAGAACCATGTCATTATATGCGAACCTGCGAACTAGTACTTTTATTATATACCAGCAGTGTTTTTATTATACAATCACATTTCTTTATTAATATTTTAGTTATATACACCAATAGTGTTTTTATTATACAATTCTAATGCTTTTAATTAAATAAGGAAATAAACAAAAAATCTGATCCATCCATTTAATTAGATCTAAGGCCCATAATTGACCCTATATTCACATATAGGAACATGGTTCTCATTTGAACCTAATCTTATATATATATATATATATATATATATATATATATATATATATATGGGTGGGTTCAAATGGGAACCATGTCATTATATGTGAAACTGCGAACTAGTATTTTTATTATATAA
>BMAC01000943.1:205406-218737 GCA_014905375.1 Phtheirospermum japonicum
TTATATAATAAAAATACTAGTTCGCAGTTTCACATATAATGACATGGTTCCCATTTGAACCCACCCATATATATATATATATATATATATATATATATATATATATATATAAGATTAGGTTCAAATGAGAACCATGTTCCTATATGTGAATATAGATGAACCGAGGGTTGTTGACAGTCTCTGAACCTTTCCCCCTCGTCCCAGCACTCCAAAAATGAAGAAACCACCGGCTTTATATAGAATTTCGAAAATAACCGCTCAAACTGCCGGAGCGTCGACGGTGCGTCGATCGACGCGAGCCAGGTTGCACGCGTCGACTAGGAAGTGCGTCGATCGACGGAGCTAGGATCAACGCAACAGAACATTTGCGTCGACGGTGCGTCGGTCGATGTGGGCCAGGCTGCACGCGTCGACCAGGCAGTGCGTCGATCGACAGAGCTAGGATCGACGCAACAGAATATTTGCGTCTACGGTGCGTCAGTCGATGCGAGCCAGGCTGCGGCAGCTAGTGTTAGCATGACTCGGACACTGGGTAACCCAGTGTCAGACTGGTACCCAGTGTCAGCACAGCACATTGCTTATCCAATCTTCGTCTTCTCGAGCTATAACACCAAAATAAAATAAAATTAGATTATTTCATATAAAATAAAGTAAAAACACATTAAACACCAGACGATACAAAAAACATCAAAAGGAAGAAAAACGATAAAAAGATAAACCTAAACACCCTAAAAGCACACAACATACAATGCAAAAACACATGAAAATCACATACAAATATGTACAAATCAATTCCCCCACACTTAGCTTTTTGCTTGTTCTCAAGCAAAATCTAATCTAGACGTAGACAAGAAAAAGCTAATTACCCGATGACTTAATTACTAATGCATCCATATGATTCAAGAAGTTAATGCATTAGATCGACTAAAAACTCGACTAAAAGGACGACACGATAACGTTGAGATAAGAGATTTAGACTAGATTCCGAACACCTAAAAGTAACGAGTTGACCTCCATGTACGTCACCCATCCATGCCACGGCCAAATTCTATCCCTTCTCAAACAGCCAAATCGTCACCCGACTAGCCCAGTCATCTATACACCTCTTTAACAAAACAATTTAAGAAATAAAAATAAGAACTCAACTTGTACAAGGTTTTCTCTTCTTGTACTTATTCTTTATTTTTTCTTTTTTTTTATTTTTTTTAATAATATATTTTTTTTTTGAGTACCTAAAGAGATAAGGTACTAAACAAACATAATTTACATAAATCACAAAAGAGAGTTCATTGACTCCAATCTTATGTTGCTAAGTGCAACTGATAATATTTTTCAACTTTGCACATGGAGTTTTAACGTCTCCAAAATAAAAACAAAAAAATTACATAAAATCCTATAGAGGGTATCGGAAAACGGGGCTAGTAGAGAGTATTCGACTCTTAAGAACGAAACATGAATAGAACAAGAGACAAGACACTTCATAGATTATTTACACTTCATTCCCCACAATTACACTATTGTTCGAACGGAAGTCTAAATATCCTAACCAAAGCATCTAACCACGTCACTTCGTCAAGGTTCCAGTCAATATCAATACACACAACTCAAATCAACCACAAGCAAGCATACAAAAACCAAACCAAAGACAAACTCCCCCACACTTAAACCATACAATGTCCACATTGTATAAAATGAGAAATTAAGCTAAGTATGGTAAAAGATAAGAGAAGGAGAGATACGTCCCTGAAATCGTGCTTGTGATGATGAGTTGAGCATCCAAGATCATCTAACGGGCTTCAAAGTCGAGAGGAACCTGAAACGAAAATAAAAGGAACGAAAACACACAAAAACAAATAAGATTAAAAAGGCTTGGGTTGCCTCCCAAGAAGCGCTTGATTTACGTCTTTAGCTTGACGGTGTCCATTCGATGTCATCCCGGGTCTAAAAATAAATGACAATCGTGCCACGCCTTGGTATTCTCTAAGAGCAAGAATTGGCGATGATAATCACCAAGGCGGGCACAAAGAGCATGTCCCGAGATGCAAACGGGCTCCTTCTCAACTTTCTCATCAAACACCTCCTTCTCATGTTCGTACAAAGAATCAAGCGGCACGGCATGAGATTCAATAAATTCACCTGAAGACAACTCTCCCACACAGTCTTGTATAACATCCTCAAAAAACACGGGAGAGACAATGCCGACTTCCACCTCCTTCTTCTCACCCACAAATTTCACATTTTCGCATACCTCGTTCAAAATATCATCAAAGCTTGAATTGCCATCAACAAAGGTGGAATTTTTCATATCAAAGACGGGTAACTCCTCATGACAAGGTTGGTCTAGCTCGTACACCTTGTTGTCAAATTGCTCTAATTGAATATCGAGGCGTTCTATGCATTCATCCATACGTTATATGCGTTCATCCATACGTCGAGTCGCTTCCACAATCTCGGCTAAAAGATCTTGAGAAATAGTGACGGAATGGTCGCTGCTCAAAATATACGCATTGGATGTGGGTGGAGTGTAAACGTCGTAGCTCGAGTAATGTAAATATTGAAATGTAGGAGCATACGAGTTCGAGTTCGGATAAGGCGGAGAAAATTGAGCATAAGAATCTTCAAGACCCGAATTATAATACCCACGAGATGGTGCATAAGAATCCATGCTCGAATTACAGCAATATGAAGGACATGGGCCGGGATAGTCAAAAGCATGGGGCCATTCTTGACCGCTCGGAGTATACGGGTCATAATATGGCAAAGGAACTTGATAATCGTAAGTTGGAGCGAAAATGTCATCATATGGGGAACTAACTTGATATTCTGCCATCTTCAATCACAAATCTCAAATCATCGAAGAATCGGCTACAAGCACAATACTCAACAAACGAGATTAAGCGTACCAGAAAGAACAAAAAGAAATAAAAAATAAAAATCAACAACAAATGCTAACACAAACACACAAATAAAATCAAAAACCAAAAAATCGTAGCCTTTAGCCTTCCCCGGCAACGGCGCCAAATTTTGAATCGAACTATTTCGCATTTAAAATAATGAAAAGCTCGTCCGCAAGAGAACGGAGCTATTGTAGGCGATAAGTTGACTCGAGTCGAATCACAAGAAAGACTAATCGGAAACTATTCCGGTGTTCGATTTTACGTACATTACTACGAAATTAAAAACTAGACTAGACTAAATTAAACACGCGATCAAATAAGGTTTGGGATTTTCTAACATCTACGAGCAATAAAATTAAAAACTTTTAAAAACGATTAATAAAATCGAGGGTTTAGTGCATAAAATTGTCTCCACGATCGGGGTTGTCAGTCCCGATATTTCTAAACGACCCTAAGCACTAGAACGATAAAATTAGCCTACAAGCATCATCATGATCAACTTCATAATAACAACTCAAGCATGATCACAATCGATAATAAAACAACAACTAATCTAACGAGAACTAACAACTAAACTACTAAGCAAATAACATAAATTAACATCTAGGAAAAACAATAAAAGGTTTATACTAAATTAACCAAAGTAAAGTACATAACAACATCAAAGCAAAGATTATTAAAMCCAAATACACAAAGCAAATAAAAGGTGCAGAAAAACCTATAATCTATAAAAGCATCAGCCATCCATCGATCTTCAGCGTCGAGAAGCGGTCTTGAACGTCGAATGAATGGAAATGACGAAACTACAAATTATCTAACTCTAATTTTGCGTGAATTGAAATGGTGGCATGAACCGAGGGTTCTTGACATTATTCTGGACCTTTCCCCCTCGTCCCAGCACTTGAAAATGAAGAAACCACCGGCTTTTATAGAATTTCGAAAATAACCGCTCAAACTGCCGGAGCGTCGACGGTTGCGTCGATCGACGTGAGCCAGGCTGCACGCGTCGACCAGGCAGTGCGTCGATCGACGGAGGCTAGGATCGACGCAACAGAACATTTGCGTCGACGGTGCGTCGGTCGACGCGGGCCAGGCTGCACGCGTCGACCAGGCAGTGCGTCGATCGACAGAGCTAGGGATCGACGCAACAGAACATTTGCGTCGACGGTGCGTCAGTCGACGCGAGTCAGGCTGCGGCAGCTAGTGTTAGCATGACTCGGACGCACATCATCTCTGAAACGGAAGATAATGACTTGGAGCCGAACACTGTCTGCTCCATTGATTACTATAACCTTTCAAATTATAGCTCTAAACAAGTTTTATATGATTTAACCAATATATATCACATAATGAAGCATTTTATCAAATGCTTCTCTGAAGGTATTCAGGAGGAATCCCTCAAAGCTGCTTGAAAAGCAAGAAAGTCTTCTTGGGATTCTTTAAAACACCACGATTTAATCAAGTATAATTAACACTAGAGATATATCAAGCATTTACACAAGACAAGGAAAAACCCCAATAATGGATAACTAATACTTTTTCGATAATCAAAACAAATAATATATTGGAGAATTCTAAACTGAATAACATAAATCATTATCATTTCAGCAAAATTGACAAACTAAACATCGACATCTAAAAAACACCAATATTATATCAAATATAATTAATAGCAACACCAACTCGCAAAACTTAAAAGCACTAAAGAAGATGAACAAAATATGATTTATATTATCGTCGGTGCCAATTATGGCACCCTTTTGAAAATATGATTTGGTAATAATGTAGATTTTGGCGATGGGAGTTGAACGGAGGTGGACGATTCAAACTTGGGTTCAGTAAATCTCCAGAGTGGGTATAAAACATCTTTTTTCGATTCAAACTTGGTTCAGTAAATCTCCAGAGTGGGTATAAAACATCTTTTTTCAATCGATGGGTAGAAAAGAGTTTTGCTTTACAAAGATGGGTAATTTGGATGACTTCCTCTACTAATTAATCGCAAACAATCCGTCTCAATAACACAAGTGCTTAAATACCATGAAGTAACAATTTTTGATACAAAATCAGATATTATAGCTTATGTTTAAGCGTGATTCACCCAGATTTAACAAAAGTTACCATACCCATTTTGTTTAGAGATTTGCATGTTGTGAGTGTTCTGCGCAGTGTTCGTATGAAGACACCAAAAACCTAAGGGCAGCAACACTACGCAGAAACCGAACAGCAACACAGCAGATTTGCACAACGTTTGTATTTTTGACATAAGATCCTCTAGAAAATAGATATTGAGGTAATACTTGCGGCTATAGAAGGCGAAGACCCAGAACTACGACTTTTGTGAAGACACTGAAGGTAAACAAGAATATTAAGAGAGTGAGAATTCCTCACGAACAGACGCACAATGCAAAACTGGACAGTAAGTATACAAGATTTTGTTTGAGTTTCTTGGGGTTTTGATTGCTTACGACATTTAGGTTTCATCCCAACATCTCAAATTAACATTTAATGCCACAAGCATCATACGTACCCTATTTGTACCCGGAAATAAAAAAACAATTTCAAACATCCGCACATTAATATATCAAGGTACAAATGCGCCATGACTTGAGAAAGCCCAACTTCCAGCAGGAACCTTAACCTCAGGAATTGCTTCATCTTTTTGGGAGTTCACATTTTCAGAGGGAGATATCAGTGATGTGTGATTGGCTGCAACCAACAAAGCATAACATTATGTTAGGACCAGTAATCCTTATTTTTGACTCTTTAATGCACAATATTAGAATGCAAAATACCACTCATGTCCTGAGAAGAAGCTGAAACACCGCGACGTTTGGCATTAACATAGTCAGCATCTAACGCTACTGGTGACTGAAAAGAAAACCGAGAAGCGATGACACCTTCCTCTTGATAGTTCGGATTTTCCGCTAGATACCTAAAACATCAAGTACCAAAATTACCCTTCAACAATTATTATCAACGAAAATTCCTAAAAAAAAATGTGTCATTATTTAACAATCCTTTAAATAGTTTTTACCTTTCAAGTTCAACCATAGAACGCATCCTCTTGTTAGATGGTGACACGTAATAGCTGTTAATGGAAAAGAAAATCACCGAGACTCGAACATCAAACTTATTGGCAGCAATATATATATATATATATGTTGTTATTAAGCTACTTACATATCAGCAAACTTGGTGCCACCTTTGGCTCTTAACCGTATGATTCGTTGCCAGCCGGTTGGAGTTCGAGGGATGCTCGGTTTGTCCATTGCCCACCGTAAGCTGTCATCCTGCTTAACATCAGATTCGTCATCGCAACATATGTTTTGTTGCCACTCACGAGCCGATTCACATTGAAAAGGTTCTTCGTCAATCCTTTCTCTTATTTGCTCGTACTTTTCTTTTGTGGGTATGAGCCTCCATTTCAAACATTTGCTACACCGAACTGTGTACATCTGTACAGAATCCCAAACTCGTTTGACCGTCATATTTGGTTCTTGTTGGACTGCCATAATCAAAGAAACAAGCGACTCAAACTACTTGTACTTGAGACGATTTTTCGCTTCTGAATCATATATATATATATATATATATATGGTCGCAAAGAATAAATAATATCGAGAGAAATCATTAGATACAAAGCAAAATAGAAAACCAATTAGATGTAGAACCCCAACTAGAAAAACTCATAGTTCTTGGCAAATCTGAATGAAGCCAAAAACAAACGAAAAAGAAAAAGGAAGAAAGAAAGAGTGATAAGAGAAAACATGCCAGTTCGAAACCGTTATTTTTGTTACAAACAATGGCTGGACAACGGTATTAGTTGATTGTAGTAGACCTCGCTAATAAACAAAGATCCGTTGTCATTCGTATTACGACAACGGTCAAACAACAAAAAATGACGTCTTTAAAAGACAACAGTTAACAACTGTTTGCGGATTTCTTCACGAAAACAATTGGCGACAACCGTTTAAAACCGTTAACGGAATTTGATGATAATTTTTTTTTTATCGTTTTTGTTACCGTTATTTTAATTTTTCTTTAGGTACGACTGTGAATTAAACAAGAAACATATTAATGCATGCGGTAGTGAATATTACCATTGCACAAGAAAATAAAAAGGGAAAAAGAAAACAATCTAAAGACATCACATGTGCAAATACTACGGCTAAAGGAATAGATGGAACACACTTTTATCGGATTTATTTCTGGATACTTGGAAGAACCTTTTAGAAAAATACACTAATCTATAGTGCTCGAGAAATCAAAGCAAACACAAACATAATGAATATGGCTGCAATATGTTCAATCCAAAGAGATCAGAAACAGGCATATGTGTGTATAAAATAAAGATTAGACTTATCAGAAACAGGCATATGTGTGTATAAAATAAAGATTAGACTTATCAGAAACAGCCATCATATAGAGATCAGAATCCCAATTAGGTACAAGAAATTATCACGAAACACAGAATCGCGGGCATACGGGCATATATTCAGAAGAGTGAAAATCAATCCGAAATCAGGTTAAGAAAAACTCGAATATTAAAATCTAGTTTTATCATAATAAGAATGATAAGAAAGTTAAAGCGATTACCAAAAGAGAAGATAAGAAACTCAAACCAGCACAAGGATTCGCTTGAAGAAACCCTGATCGGCTGTTGGTATTAGTGCAGCGCCGTATATCCACTCAACTCAACTAAAGTGTAACTGCTGGTTTGAGTGTGTGCGCTTTTATTGTTGTTGTTATTGTTTTTGGGGGGTGTTTTTCAATAAAAGAAAAATTGTTAATAGTCATTCATAAACTAGTCCAAATTGTAAATATATTATTCCTTAATTTATGTCGATCAGTCCAAATTTATAATATAAGAACAACGTCTTTACGATGAAAAAAATAAAAACAATAACAATAATAATAATAACCATTTTGATAAAAAAAAATTATTATTATTATTATTATTATTATCATAATCGTTCGTTCCGATTCTCTAAAATGGGAAACCATGACCGTAATTGTGGGCCCATGTTTCGGTTTTTGAGCTCTTATATTGGTTGATTCGAACCATAGAATCCACCTATTTGTTAATAATGTTAACACCCTAGCCTATGTGTCAACTAGAGGTTGTTTCGGATGACACATGTCGTCTTCTAACAGCTCTAGAAGCTGATGTGTCAACCTCGGGTTGTTCGGTTAAAATACTACCTTTTAGGATTTTTTTTAACTAGGTATAAATAAGAATTCTTGTCTCATTTGTTACTTTGTCTAAAAACTAGGGTTTGCTCTCGCAAAATCCGCCTCTCCCTCTCGCCTTCTCGCTGCTTTTCATTACAAATCGAACATTCCTCAATTAACAAATCGAACATTTTCTCTTTTAATCCACATTTCTAATATAACCATTTTCCTCACTCCGCTGATCGAGTTCAGATCTGAAGAAGAGGCAATAATCTACCATAAAGTGATATGAATAATCATCGAATAAGAGCACCATTTTTAGAGGTTGATCGAAAACTGAGTACACAGACAATTTGCCAAGCATGGATCTGATGCGCTCCAAGAAGATGATGTTTGCGCAGCTTATTATCCCCATCGAGAATCTGATGTTTGCGCATAGATCTCTCTCTCTCTCTCTCTTTCACTATTTTTTTGTGTGATTTTATATTTCCTACTTTTTTTAGCATTTGCGTTTCATTTTTCGGATCCAATTTTTTTTTATATCAGTGGAGTGACGGCTAATCAACATGTTCAAGTTACTAATTGCCGAAATATTGAGTTTGAGTGATTTTTTTTTAATATCAATTTTCGGATCCAATTTTCAATCGATGATTTATCTATGACGAACATTATATTAATTTTTGTTGATTAGGGTTGAGTAAAGGTTATTGTTTCTCTTTTTTGAATTATGATTTGAATTCTCTGTCTCTATTGTTATTATATTCCAGATTAATTACCATATTACTATTGTCTGATTCTCTATATTGATTTCTGATTTCGTGTTCTTCGGTAATATTATGTTGAATTTAATTACCTAATTGTTAATTTCTAAATCTCCCTTTTTATAATCATCTTCAACTTTCTATTGCAACACGCAGGATGGCCGACAAGAACATGTGATCGAAAGAGATTTATCATAACCGGTCAGAACTGTTGGCGAAGTATTACAGCCAGGAGAATATCTTAAATTGAAGGAGTTGGGGCTTCAAGGTATAATTCCAGGACAAATTTTGTTCTTTTTCGTTCTCCCATGTTAATTATTTTTTTATATAATGTGTTTTTATAAATTGTATAATTCCAGGCGGATTACATTAGTGTGCCGGTTGAGGGTCCTTACAAGCCATCTCACTACAGGTACTGAGAGTGGAAATGGTCTGTGTTTTCGGTTGTTTGGTGGTGTGTTTGTGGGAGATGAAATGGTCTGTGTTTGTTGAAGACCGCAATGTGTTGGACAAGTAAGAGAGGCTGTGTTTGATTGCATTTATGTCAATTGTTGGACTTTATGTTGGTTTCTATTATCAGTTATTGTTAGTCTGCAAAAAAATTTTTTGTATATTATTTATTTTATATTTATGGGACAGTGCTCATATAATCCATTAGATAAATAATTCTTCCCAAAAAGTCTATTGAAATTATCAACTTCCCATTTAATCCATCAGCTTACCATTTAATCCAGACTACCAACTAAAAGAACTATGTTACCCCTACTAACTAATTTATTAATTATTTTTCTTTAAATTGGATTTTCTTTCTTACAAATTTAATTCAGATAAAATGCATACTACTCCAAGATAATTTCAAACTAACTGTCATGGCTGCCACTAGCCATCGCCGAATTTCGATCGTCGTCGTTGACTTTGATCGTATTCCATACTACATAGTAGAATTACATTCTAAATCGCCCATTGACTTTGATCGTATTCCATACTACATAGTAGAATTCCATACTACATCGTTTGATCGTATTCTATACTACATAGTAGAATTCCATACTACATCGTGGCTAACTCCGATTGTATTTCCTACTATATTGTAGAATTTCATACTACATCGTTAATTTCATACTACGTCGTTCAATTTCATACTACACCATCACATTTTAATACTAAATCATAGAAACATTTTAATAATTTCATACTACTCTATTTGTTTGGTCAAAATGGTGAGTCAAATCCAGCCGAAGACCGAATGACAAGGCTAGCCCAGGCTTAGAAAACAATAGAGGAAAAAAGTTCATGTCCAGTCAAAGCAATATTGTTAATATTGAGATCTAAGCCCATTAATTAGCATAAAGAAACATAAGAAGAGAATATCCTAAATTTCTTTTAAAAAATTCGGAGAATCGGAGTTTACAAAGTCTCTTACTGAGACAAAAAAAAAAGAAAAAAAACTCCCCCCACTATCGTCAAATATGGCTCTCTTGGCCTGGCCCGCCACCCCCAAATCCATCTTCCTCGCTCCAAGATTTAGATCTTCAATACAAAAACACTACCAACAAATCTAAAAACCCACTCGCCGAGAATCAAAGTCAATTCATCATAATTATGAAGTTAATCAGAGGACTCGAAAAAACCCTCAAACCCGAGAAAAGACAACCCAAAAGATATAAATCCCCTCCTTTGCCATCCTCGTCCATTGTCGTTTGACGATCCTCCCCACCACCGATTCCAGCGTGTGTGTCGTGTGCGTGGGACAAAGAATAGAGAAGATAAAGGAATTCCGATCTTGACTTTGCAATTTGGGATTTGGTGTCAATTGGTGAGATTTTGTTAAGGATTTTGAGGTATGTTCCTAGTGTTGAGAGAAAGATTAGATTGCGATGCAGATGGAAAATAGGTGATAGATGTTTGGTGAATAAGAGAAGAAAAAAGTACGATGAAGAAAACCTAATACGTGTGTGTATTATTCTATTTTATTAATGTTTTGGTATACAATGTTTTTTTTTCCAATTGGGGTAATTATGTCAATTTAGGGTAGATTTTTAATAGATTGACTATATTTTAATTAAATGGGAATAAAAAAAAGTTGTAGGATTATTTGGGAATGAATACTTAACTAAATGCAGCATTTGGGAACTATCCCTATATTTATTACATATCTTGAGGATAATTATTTTATGAATAATTCATACATTATTACAGTTTTTATTATTTATTTATATAATTTGTTATTAATACATGTATGTACACTTGAATGGCTTTCCGAATATTATATAAAATACTATTCGTATCATTCATGTAACTATAATCAATACATGTATATCACATTTCAATTCAACTTACGAACATAATAAGCTGTGTTGCAGATTGTGTTGAGAATATTAGCGCACAGCGTATGGTTGGATATGATGTATCTAAGGATGGGAAATACGCTAAATTGCCTTATGCACTGGATGTGACTGCAAAAAGGGATGGCAAAAATTTTGAGGTCATCCTTTGAGCTTACAAATCTGAGTTTGAATCTATTAATTTTTTTATTTTATTCTTTTGAGGTGTTGATCACTTGATTTCATACCAAGAAGGATATGTGGTGTAAATTGTAAATAAAGTGGATTAACTTTAGGAAATATTGGTTATTGTAGTTGCATACTTTTGTTATCTTCTTTTGTGAATAATATATATATATATATATATATATATATATATATATATATATATATATTATATATATATTAGACATATTTAGTAATATTGTGTTTTCACCTGTTCACTAATGCAACAGTTTGTTTGCTGATAAAACAAATTAGACAGTTTGTTTGCCAATTCCACAATTAGTATTGTTACTATTATTATTACTATTATTCTGAAACTTCTCTTGAGTTTCTGAGTTTCTTGAGCACTGGAAAATGAGATTTTGTTGCTTTTCTAGGTATTATTTGATGTTGTGGAAAGTGTCAATATATTAGTAAATAGTAATGGCCAAATTATTAGGTCAGACGTTGTTTGGTGCATAAAGATGCGTACGTACTTGAGGTTAGTTCACTTTTTTTTTTAAAATATTTCTTGCATTTATTTTTTCAAAACAGGGAAAGAATTAAAGGCTTCTTTTTGGTCTCATAGTGCGCACAACAAAAAAATGCATCGATAATTTTTTTTAGTAGGAAATATTGTTTCTCATCTCTGGTAGCATGTATTGGAGAATTTTAAATTATCTCCTAGGACTTAGGTGATCATTGTTGTTTTGGCTGTGTTGCGCTTGATGGTTGACCTTCTGCTGGACTAATTTTCTTACTAAGGGGAAAAGCTTGATGCAATGTTTATATCAAGAATTTATTGAGTGAAATGTGGAGGAAAAGGTGCATAGAGATAAAGTTACGGAAAATGTAGTAATTGTCGATAATTTTATGTTTTGTTAGTTGTATTTTTGCTTTTAAATTGTGGGATTAATTATTTTGCTTTTAAATTGTGGTTTTCGTTATTGTAATAGTCATTAGATCCTATCTGCGAGCGACATGATGTATGTAAATTTTTATTTTTCATCTCAAATGTATTTATACCCAAATTTATTTCATATACATATATACAACAGTATATAATAATATATGGAATATATGTACCAAATTTGATATTATGTATTGATATAATTACCACAAGAAAATTATTTTAAACAAAATTAATAATGACAGAGAAATGCAGAACAGATTTCTTGCACAGATATTATATCATCTAAAAATATATAAACTATCCATAATTAATCCGTGTGTGTGTGTGTGTGTGTGTGTGTGTGTGTGTGTGGTGTGTGTGTATATATATATATATATATATATATATATATATATATATAATATATATATATATATATATATATTATAGGGTTGGGTTCAAATGGAACCATGTCATTATATGCGAACTTAGGGACTAATCTTGACCATTAGATTGGATAATCTTAATGGTTGAGATTATGACATGTCAAAATGGTAATAATTAAAAAAATCCATTAAATAATTAAAAAGGGTATTTTGGACATATAACGACGTTTAAGAAGAGCACTAAATTGCTTTTTAAAAAGCACAACGGATATATAATTGCAAATTCAAAAATTTATAATAAAACTCAAATCTTCAACGAACCATAACTTTTTTAATTTTATTTCATTTTTAATGAAATATATATCAAATTAATCACATTCTCAAGATCTACGATTTAAGATACATATTGCATAT
This sequence comes from Phtheirospermum japonicum, assembly GCA_014905375.1. Taxonomy (NCBI): domain Eukaryota; kingdom Viridiplantae; phylum Streptophyta; class Magnoliopsida; order Lamiales; family Orobanchaceae; genus Phtheirospermum; species Phtheirospermum japonicum. The sequence continues at coordinate 218,457 of BMAC01000943.1, forward strand.
TTAAAAATGTAAAAATAAATAAATAAAATTAAATTTAAAAATCTGAATATTAAAAGCATTGTATATCACTATTTATAGCACTACACAAGTTTTCGACAGTGCTTTTTTTTATGTTGTCAGTGCTAGTTTTTTGGAGTGCTTTTCTTAAAAGCACCGGGGTATTTCTCTAAAAAGCACCAGGCCCCAATTCAAAAAGCACTAGGTTTAATTCTATTTTTATCTGTACACCAACCTCCATAAAATACTCAACAGAGCTGATAACACTAAACTAAGTTCTCTGA
>BMAC01000943.1:219362-237845 GCA_014905375.1 Phtheirospermum japonicum
TATATATATATATATTCCATAATTAGATCGAAAAAATTAATACTATTATTAGCGTCTGTTATATTTTGCATATATATCCATATCTTCCATAATTAAATCAAAAAAATTAATAAGATGATTATCCATAATTAATCCACATGTATATACATATATATACATAATTTATTATCATGTTCAAAAGTCAAGCATACCATATTTGTGAAAATTATCCATAATTAAACATGGCCGAAAGAATAGTATCTTCTTCGAAATACCTAGGAATATTGATTTATCAATCAATAATCAATTCGTTTTCCTTACGGTGTAATTCTATTTTTTTTTTAAATTCTTATACAAGATATTTCAAAATTTCCATTAAAGTTTTTCAAAATTTTCATGTGTGTATCATTGTGAATAAGACCGTTAATATATTTTGCATTAAAGTTATTTAAAATTTGAAATAAAAAATATTATTTTCTATTTGATATTAATAAATCATTTTGTGAATTTAATTAAAATAAAATTGATAAATTTATATTATTATGCATTTTTCTGATATGCCCGCGTAATACGCGGGTTATTACACTAGTATCAATGCAAATCTATTGTGCTTTCCATCTTTTTTGGTGTGTTTTACCCTCTGTTCTAAAAATCGCTCTAGGCGCCCGCCTAGGCGCCGCCTAGGCGCTAGGCGCCACCAATCCGCCTACGATTTTCGAAAATCGGCCAAAGAAATCGCTGGGCGCCCCAGGCGCTCTCGGCGCCCAAGTCGGCGCCTAGGCGCCAGACCAGTTTTTTTTTTTAATATTTTTTGGCCTAAAACGACGTCATTTTTGGGCTTATTTTTTTTGATTATTTTGATTTTGTAATGTATACTATGGTATTTTTATTTGACTAATGAACTTATGCATCTATGTTGTTTTGAGTTTTGAATTGAACAATAGTTTTAAACTTGTGAATTGTAACTTGTGGTCATTACTTTTAGTTTTGAATTGTCATAAATTCTATTGTGTAGCAAGTAGTATGTTAACAATTAAATGGTTGGATGTAACTTTGTAAATCAGGGTATTTATTCTCAAATTCTAGGCTCCGCCTAGGCCCCGTCTAGGCCCCGCCTAGGCGTTCTAGGCGCTAGGCACTGGTCTAACGCCTAGCAGCCGCCTAGCGATTTTTAGAACACTGGTTTTACCTTGCTTGAGTGTTTAGTTGACCTATATATAATTTACTACATTGATTATAAATATAAATACACTTTATAATATCACCCCTATATATTAATGCAAAATCTTCATTACCTATGTGTCTGCTTCGTTTGGCAAATAAAAGATTCTGGTGCTTCGTTTGCTTATGTGACATCCGAGCATAATATTTACTTAATTTAATACTTTTCTTTTTATTGTATTTTACCCAATTTAATTCTTTTATATATTTTTTTCCTTTTTCAATATTTTCTTTTGATTCTCTAATATGAAAATTTAAATAAGTCATATATAATTAGTAGATAAGATCTGAATTATTTATTTTAATTAAACGACAAACTACATATGAAATAATTTTAATTACAAAAAAAAAACTTTATTATGAAAATAATTAAATAAGTTTTATTGATAATAAAATTTAAAATAATTTTATTTTTGGAATTTCAAATATTCCATATAGGTAAAATATGAGTTATTTACAATAATCTAAGTATGTAACTAAATATTAGTAATATACTCAATCTAAACATAAAAATATTAAATTATAATCTAATAATTAATAAACATTTATTAGACACCAATACAATGTGACACGGGTTGAGAGTATGACATCTTTTGAAAATCTCAAAGTATGTAACTAATAATTATTAATGGATTTATTCTAACATTAATATATTAGACATGTGCAAGGCACGGGTTCAGAATACATTATTTTAATTTTTCATTTTAGATTTAAAATTCTGTAATTATCACAAATATTTTTTATATTTATCTTTTGATAAGTTCCGTGTAATACACGGGTGTTAAACAAGTATATACTAATGAAAAATCCTCATAATCTATGTGTCAGTTTCGTATGTTTCGCTTGGATAATAAAAAAAATTGGTGCTTCGGTTGCTTATGTGTCATCCGAACCTAATATATACTTAATTTAATATTTTTCTTTGAATGTGTCTTGCCTAATTTAATATTTTCTAATTATAATATTTAGCCTAATGTAACTGTTTTCTTTTATTATATTTTATCTAATTCAATAATTTTTTTTATACTCTTAATATAAAAATATAAATAAGTCATATATAATTAGTAGAAAAATATAAATTAATTATTTTAATTAAAAGAAGAATTACATGTGAAATGATTTTAATTACAAAAAAAAAATCATTTATGAAAATAATTAAATAAGTTGTATTTATAATAAAAATTGAAATAATTTATTTTTGAAATATTAAATATTTTGTATATGTAAATTATGATATATTTTCAATAATTGATGTATGTAACTAAATAGTAATGAATTCAATCTAAATATAAAAAAAATAAAATTATATAATAATTAATTAATTAATATTTATTAGACAATGACAATAATGTGAGAGGTTTGAGAGTATGACACCTTAATTTTTCAAATTATGTAACTATAATTATTAACAAAATTAATCTAAACATAAAAATATAAAATGAGTTAATAATAATTAATTAATATAGATCAGAGACGAGTTGAAAATGTGACATTTTTTGAATTTTTATAAGTATGTAAATATAATTATTAACGAATTTAATCTAAATATTAAAATATAATATTAATTAATAATTATAATAATTAATAAATTTAACATGACACGAGTTGAGAACACATCATTTCAGTTTTTTATTTTAAATTTAAAACTTTGTAATTATCACAAATATTTTTTATTTAGTTTTTTTTATAAATTCCCGTGTAATACACGGGTGTTAAACTAGTTTATATTATACATAAAAAATAAAACATCTAAAATATACATGGATCGCTATAATTATAAGCAAATCTATACTATCTATACTAATCTATAGGAAACTTGACAACAATTCACGAGGCTTTGCCAAATGTCGGCTATTTATTGGTTCATATTTTTATTTAAATTGTTTTGGGTTTTCAATTGGGTTTTCAGACTGGGCCTTTCGGATTGAAATTATTTAAGTTAATCTTGTTTTAATTGTTTGGGTTTACGGGTTGTTTTGAAACATTAATTTTGTTTTAATTGATTGGGAAATAACACAGAAGACTCATGATATGGTACTTTCCCAATTCTTCTCGAGAGTTCTTCCTCATTATCTTTTTCCTTTTTCCACTCCATTTCTTCTCTTAAATATTTTCAAAAGCATTCTAGATTTTTCATCTCCCTTTATGTCTGGCTTTCTTCCGATTTTATATTTTTTTATGCAGAGAACTCAGTTCTTCCCTTGATCTTTTACCCCAAACTTTTCGCAGATAGATATGGACAGTTCGACTCTCTCAGCGCTTCAACTTCTCGGGCTAATCTTTTTTTGAGAAGGTAGAGAAAATCCAAGGCTCGCATTTATAATTATCCTTCTTTTTATTTGATATATTTAATTTGTTTTTACGACTTTTTTCTCAATTCTCTGATCCTTTTTTTTATGTTTTTTTTGGAATTGAGAGAGAGGACACCAAGTGGAGAAGATAGACGGGTGGTGGTGTTTGATATACTGAACTTTTCCAGGTAATTCCTATCATTTTTCCTTCTTCTTCCTCTTTTCTTTTTCCTTTCATTTTTTCTGGATTTAAGTGCACACTCGAATTCCGATCAGTATTGGCTGGTTTCGCAAATTATTGGTTGGTTTATCTCCAATTGTAATCGATTGTAAGTAGGATTTTCAAGTATTTTGTATTTGATTATTTATGTTTAGGTAAGTGTGATCAAACTCAGGGTGAGAGGAACGAGGCATCAGGTTCCAACATTTCTCTAAAACCAAACTCTTCTCTAAATTTTATTGAATATAATGATAATAAACTATTTAGGGGTTTAGAATAATTGGAAATTTAAAGGGATTTTCTATTTTCTAGCTCTAATTCTCATTTTTATTTTTTAAATATTCTTATATATTTTGTGTTGTTAGGATCAGTGAGCGAGCAAAGGGGTATTTTTTGTTGATGAAGTGGAGTGTGGGGGTTGTTTAAAATATGTCTTATATGCCGAGAAAATATTTATTGTTGAATCAGTGTATGGACAGGCGCGAGTCGTAGCTCAGTGGGCGGATCTTGAAAACAAATTTCAAGAGGCTATTGGCGTATGTCAAGTCGTCATTTAATGGTATAAATTGCTTATAATTATTGTAAACATATCTTATCTTGATAACATTTATTGTCTGTTTTATAGTTATATTTTCTTATTTCTTTCCTTTATGTCATCGAGTTCTTAAAACTGATTTCATGTGAATATTTGCTAATTTCAGTTGCTTTTTTCTCGATATTATTCAGATCTATCTTCTCAACTCTTTAACCAGATCTCGATTTGTTCTTCACCAATTTTCCTTGACTCCATAAACTAGAGGTGAAGTTAAGCTTGGAAGGGGCCGATTTGTTCGACGCTCCTACTGTCCCTTTTTTAGAGGTATTTTCATCTCTCTTTTTTCTTTTCTTCTTATGTTCTGTATAAATTTGTGATTTCTTACTTTGTTCTTTTTTTTTTTTTTTTTTGATGAGGTTCTTTTTTTTTAGTCCCTTCTATATTTTCTTTTTTTTTTCACGTTTTTTTTTTTTGCTAAACAAATGAAAATACTAAACATTTGGATAATACTAATTTATCATTAGATATTACATTCCACCCATAAAATTTATAAATCTTTTTTATTACACCCTTAAATTTATATATTTGCAAAAATCCCTCATAGTTCCATTTGCAAAAGGACTCTTATATTATAAAACTTTAATTTTTCGGAGGGGTGAGTTGGAGTCCGGCCCAGAGCTGTGGTTCTATTCAGTCGGGGAATGGTGATATGAAACTGGTTGTTTGCCACTATGTTGTTGGAGAAGCCTAAAGGGGGGAGATTTGTTTTGTTTCGTCATCTCAATAATTATCCGAATTACTCATCTTAAAAGCGGGAAATAATTCTACTAAGGTACGTCTTTTGCAGGCTAGGTTGACAAACTCCAAAATTGGAAGTGTTGAGATTGGTCGACACACTCGGGTTTTTTTTTCATCACCATCCTATTTTGCTCTCTCTATCTCCCTCTCTCTTCATGTTTTTTGGTTTATTTTTTTGTTAGTAGGCATTAAACAAGAGTGTTAATCCTATATTGATTTTTATTCTTAGTTGAAGTACATTGTCGATTATGTGTTAGGTACCCATTTGTCGATATTCCACTTTTATACAAGGCATGGTCGAATGTCATAGGCAATATTCCATTATATTTTATTGCATATGGGGCTGATTGAAAGCCTTCAACTATAAAAATAGCAACACACCAAAGTTGGTTTCTGATATTTTTCGTAATTGGCTTAGTGACCATGACAACATATATATTCAGTTTTTACACCTGCCACTTTATATTTATGACTTTGCATTATGTAAAGTTAATTATTTATTGAGAATGTGGATATTCGATGTTGGATCTGTAAAATTAGTATTGAGAGTTGGCAATACTTTATTTATTGGTGTTTTGCTTATTTTATTGGAATTATATGTGTTTCGTCTTAATTAGTGAACATGAAAAACATGGTTTTGCTAAGAAATGCGGGTGGGGTTAGAAAAACTGAGTTTTAATTGGTGTTAATGACTAATAGATAAGTATTGGTTTGTTTTGTATCCTATAGGCCTAAATAAAAAATAAAATGAAGCAAATGAAATTTAATCCTCCCGTAGTTGCGTGTTTTGTGTTTTTTGCGTTGTAGAAGCAGTGTTATCTATGGCGTGACGGAATTTTTCCGCGCCGTCATATTGTGGCGGGTTGGTCGTGGCGGTGCCATGGCGAGAAATGGCGGGTTTCGGGGGAAAAAACCCTGACCCGTTGACTCCCATGCCCCATTTATAAAAACCCTATCCTATCATATTCCCATTTTACAAACATTAGAGAGAGCAGACAGAAAGTACGAAGGTAAAAAAAAAATTGAAAAACCCTAACCTCTGACCCCCACGCACGACAACCTCCACCCTTCGGTGACCCACCCTCCGGCGACCCTACCTTCGGCGACCCAAACTCCGGTGAGTTTTTTTAGTTCAATTTTTTTCCTTTTTTTTCTCCTGTTTACTTTTTTTTCATTTTCTTTTTCTAATTTTATTTTATTTTTCCTTAATTTAGAGATTGTGATGATTATAGGTTTTGGTTTGATATTTTATTTCCATTTTTTTTTCCTGTTTTTCTCCTGCTCCTGCTCTGTTTCTGATCCTTTTTCTTTTTTTTTTCTGTTTTGCTTTTCCTTAATTTAGAGAGTTGAGATAATGTCGTCGGGTCTATAATCTTCAACGAATTCAAGGGCTACCAATAATAGAAGTGACCCCGGCTGGAAATTTTGTCATTCGCTTGAAGAAGGAGATACAAACACGGTTGTTTGTAATTACTGTGAAAAAGTTATGAAAGGAGGAATAACTAGAGGCAAACAACACTTGATGGGAAAGCAAGGCAATGTGGCTCCTTGCAAAAAATGTCCCAAGGAATTCAAAGAAGAGCTTTGGGAATTTGTAAATGCCAAAAAGAAGGAAGACACAACTCGGCCAGAAAATCTCGTGGATTTGAATTGTGATGAAAGCGAAGAAGATGAGTTTTACCATTCCATATCTTCTCAAAGTGTTACGAAGGGGAAGAATGCATTAAAAAAAGGCCCAATGGATTTATATTGTAGAAAACCTGAAATTGCAATTGGCAACAGAAAAAAAGAGAAGTTGAAGCAAGCTAGCATAAGAGATGCTTGTGATAAAGAGGCAACCGCTAGAGTTCATCAGTATATTGCTCATTTTTGGTATCAAGCTGTTTTGTCATTCAACATTATCAAGTTGAAGAGCTTTGAAAATATGGTTGCAGCTATTGGTTCATTTGGGCCACACTTGCGCATTCCGAGCTACCATGAGATTAGAGTTCCTCTTCTAAAAAAGGAGATGGAATACACTGATGAAAAATCACAAGGAGGAGTGGGTAAAATATGGTTGTTCTATAATGTCCGATGCATGGACCGATCAGAAACAAAGATGCATAATTAAATTTTTGGTGAATTTACCTGCTGGGACTGTGTTTTTGAAGTCCATTGATGCTTCTGACTTTGTGAAGACCGGTGAAAAAATATTTGAATTGCTTGATTCTATCGTGGAGGAGATCGGAGAAAAGAATGTCGATCAAGTTATCACAGATAATGGAAGCAACTATGTCTTAGCGGGTAAGATGTTGATGGAGAAAAGACCACATCTTTATTGGACTCCATGTGCAGCCCATTACATTGATCTTATGCTTGAAGACATTGGGAAGCTTCCTTTGATAAAGAAGACGATCAAAAGGGCAATCAACCTTGTTGGGTATATCTACAGTCATTCTAGTACCTTGAGTTTGTTGAGACATTTCACAAACAAGAGGGAATTGGTGAGGCATGCAGTTACTAGATTTGCAACATCATTTCTCTCGTTACAAAGGCTTAATCAAGAGAAAGTAAATCTTCGAAGAATGTTTACTTCTAATGAATGGAACGTAAACAAGTTGCCTGAGGAGGCTAAGGGGAGGGAAGTGACAAAAGTTGTGCTCATGCCTTCATTTTGAAACCACGTGGTTTTTACTCTTAAAGTCATGGCTCCTCTTGTTAAAGTGCTTCGTCTTGCGGATGGTAAAAAAAAGTAGCTATGAGATATATTTATGAAGCTATGGATAAGGCCAAAGAAGCAATTATGAAGTCTTTCAATAACAATGAAAGGAAATACAACAATGTGTTTGAGATCATTGATAATAGATGGAATTGTCAGCTTCATCGGCCATTACATGCATCTGGTCACTTGTTGAATCTGGAGTTCTTCTATAGCAACCCGGATATTGAGTTTGATTTTGAGATCAGTAATGGATTTATGGGGTGCATCAAGACGTTGGTGGAAGATAGAGATGCACAACAAAAAATCATGACCGAATCGCTGGTTTATAAAGCTGGTAGTGGTCTTTTCGGAGATGATTTTGCAATTTCACATAGAAAAACTATTGCTCCTGGTAAGAAACTTAAAAGTATAATTTTACTTTTTAGTAATTTAAATTAGTTTAAATTTAATGTTAAATTTCTAAGTTGTATATTTTTATTTTCTAGCCAAATGGTGGCGATTGTATAGTAGTCAAACTCCACTTCTGCAAAAGCTAGCTGTGAAAATTCTGAGCTTGACAATCAGGATGTGAGCGTAATTGGAGTGTTTTTGAGCAGGTATTAGTCTATCTTCTTTATTTTAGTATGATTTGATCAGTACTTGTGAATATGAAGTTTGAAGTTTGAAAGAAACTAATTAGGACTTCTTTGTAATTATTTTATATTGCAGATTCATTCGAAAAAAGGAAATAGGCTTGAGCATAAGAAGTTGCATGAGTTGGTTTTTATCAAGTACAACCAACAATTGAAAAAATGATATGATTTTAGAGATGAACTTGATCCAATTTCACTCAATGAAATTGATACGAGTGGTGAGTGGTTAGTGGGAGAAATGGATGATGATAATGCTAGAAATGAGTTGGTTTTTGATGATGATAACGCATTAAATCGGGAAACTATTTTTGAGGCTTCGGGGGTTGGAGAGCCTAGAACATATACTAGGCGAAATGCTGCGAAAAGGAAGGATCCATCAAGTGGTGTTTCGATTTCCAAGAATCCTAGTGCTAAGAAACGTGCAGCTGCAAAAAGGAAAGAAAAAGTGGTTGAAGTTGATGATGAAGTGGAAATTGAGGAGAATAACGAGGAATCTCAAGAAGAGGAAGAGTTTGCTAGTGAAGAATCTGATGGGGAAGAGGAAGAGGGATATGCATCACTTGATGATGATGTGGAAGACGATTATATTGGGGTTGAAGAAGAYGAATAGAGACATTTAATTAGTGTTTGATTTGCTTTTTATGATTATGTTGTTATTTTGAAGTATTTTAATATATATATAATATTTTATTTTTTTGCCCGCCATACCTTCCGCCATATCCCGCAACGCCATCCGCCATATTTTTATGGCAGTTTTTGGCCTCGCCGCCATGACCCGCCATCGGCCATTGATAACACTGTGTAGAAGAATGAATGAAACGAGTTTTATTGTGTGATTTGTGATGTGTGTGTGTATTAAATTAGGGTAATCTGTTTGCAATAACTATAATAGTTTACTTCCCAGTCCTAACCATTAGTCATTTTTACCTTTCATTATATATATATATATATATATATATATATATATATATATATATATATATATATGTGTGTGTGTGTGTGTGTGTGTGTGTGTGTGTGTGTGTAGATTTATGTGCAGTGGAGTGAAGATTGAATGTTTGATTCCTCTATCCATGTTTCATGTGATTTCTTACCTTCGTCATTTGTTATTATTTAATTGTTATTTGACTGTTTATTCAAGTAGTTCTTCTTTCTCTCCATTTTACTTTGTTTCAATTGTTGTAAAAATATAAGCCAGTGAAAGAAGAATGAGGAAACTCTTGATTCAACTTGAAACTCTTCAAAATTGGGTGGAGCTTATGATCTTTAGTTTTCCAGTCACCATTTGGGTAATTGGGATACTGCAAGCACATATATATTCATTTTATATTTTATGACAAGTCAACCTCTCAAATAGTGTTTTCTTATGGTACCTACCAATGATATCCTAATATGATTGACTTTTCTCTCAAAATACAGAAAAGACTTCTATCATTTCATTGATAATAATTTTTGTCATTTTATATTCGATTGAATTCTTTTGTTTTGTAGACCTGCATGGAAGGTGAGATATAAAATATCTTAATTAAATATGTTGTTGCATTTAATCATGTTTAATATATTCTTGATTCATTCAGTTTCTTGCCATGAGTTGGTGATTCTCTTATTCTTTTATGTTTCATGAACTTCTTCGATATAATTTGGTCAGATTATTGTTGTGACTATGCCAATATATAATTTGGTGCTCATATTATTTGCTTTTCGATCATTTGGTATATCCCGCAGCGAAGCGCGGGTCGTGATCTAGTTTATAATATAAGAACAACGTCTTTACTTTGAAAGAAATAAAAACAATAACAATAATAATAATAATAATAACCATTTTGATAAAAATAATAATAATAATTATTATTATTATAATCATAATCGTTCATTCCAATTCTCTAAAATGGGAAACCATAACCGTAATTGTGGGCCCATGTTCCAGTTTTTGAGCTCTTATATTGGTTGATTCGAACCATAGAATATCAATGCAAATATATTGTGCTTTCCATCTTTTTTGGTGTGTTTTACCTTGCTTGAGTGTTTAGTTGAACTATATATAATTTACTACACTTGATTATAAATATAAATACACTTTATAATATTTATATTATACATAAAGAATAAAACAACTAAAATATACATGGATCGCTATAATTATAAGCAAAACCATTCAAACCAGTTATGATTCCAATTATAACCGTTCACCACTATTGAGATTTCGTTTCTGATTTTGGATTTTGTTTCTGTTTGGTCAGATCTACATATTAAAACCATTTATGAAAAGTATAATCAAACTAAATATTCTTCATTGCCAGCCTAACAATTATTATGGGAGCGATCAACATTTGCTACCATATAACTCTAATTCCTAAAATGTTGATCGTGCCTAAAATAAAGTCGAGACGAACTTCTCATGGAAAAGAGGAAAAGGGCGAAGTTATCGTAAAGGATATGATCTGGCCTAAAATATACTTGAGTCAATCTTACTTTTTGAAGGCGGATGACCCGACCTAACTGAGCTACTCTAAAAGGAGTAGGAGGAAAATGGGGCTACCAGGTCATATCACTCTCAAACAAAAAGAGTCAGAGCTGAAAATGCACAAAGATGAATAGAAAAGGGGGTCTTATGAAAGCATAAACGAAGAATTAAGGGAAGAGTCGAGCTGAAAAGGCAGAGCAAAGTTGAACAGAAAAAGGGCCTTATAAAAGCTTTAGAGAAAAATTAAGAGCCTAATTAATCATAGGATGGTTAAGGTCGGCCTGGACAAAAAACAGAGCCAAAGATATTAAGAACTCTCTAGATTATCCCAATGGTTCGCAGGATGACCATATCGGAATTACGAAAATCTTAACTAATTGTTAGTATAAATACTCAGGGTAAGTAGAAAAGTAAGGCATCTTCCTCCTTAATTCCACTCTTTTTACATTTTGTAATTTTTTTCTAAAAATATTGATTCAAGCATCGGATAAAGTTCACCGAGAAACTCACAGGTGATTCCTTTCTAATCCTTTTATGGTGTATTAATTTCAGCCTAGGAATACTCAACGATAAAGCAAGGGTGCTATTTTTTCAACGCAGGCCAAGTGTATATAAATATTACAGAGACCGCCAATATAGATACTTCATCCCGTCTAAAAATATATGTTTTACGGGATTTCACACAATGTAAAATAATGTGATGAATTAATATAGTTATAGTATTAAATTTCTTATATATACTCTTATAATTAATTAATTTTATTAAGTGTCTACTTGGTTTCTTTATAAATTAATTAAGTAATAAAATGTGATTTTAATATAATTGACCAGGTTATATACAAATAAAAAATGGGCAACACTCTTGTTAAGTCGAACTAATGGATCATTTGTTAGGCCAAAATTTCACACCAATACATTATAGTGTAAAAACCAATATATTATAATAAAAAACCAATACATCATAGTACAAAAATATTACATTACAAAAACAAAGCCATCATAGCACGGGTCAGAGATTTATGAAAAACTAATACTTTACAATAAAAAACTAATACATCACAGTACAAAAATGAATACATTATAGTATCGGGTCAGATGGCCTAATGGGTTATGACCCGTTAGTTTGGCCTAACAGAAGTGTTTGCCATAAAAAATAAGTACAATCAGATGAGAGATCTACTATTTTTGGCGATTGATTAATCAAACTTGTGCAACAATGAAACTAGCGTGATAGTATCCGCGTGAAAAATATTATAATTATTTTATATTAAATTTAAACCATTTAATTACTCAAATAATTATAGGGAAAATTGCCAAATAGTCCTTCAAGTTGTGGTCCATTTGTCAATTAGTCCTACGTCCAATTTTAAGTCAAATAGTACCTACTTTTTGTCAAATAGTCCAAAATTATAATTTAAAAAGTCAACAATGCTCATGGATTCATCCCCTTTCTGTTTTCGACCGCTTTTTTGAAAGAAAAAAAAAATTGCAGAGCTTTTCGATGTACAATTTCTTCAGAATTGAAAAATTGCAGACTGCTTTTATTTGCACAATTTCTTCAGATACGATTTAAGAGTACAATCGATTGTATGATTATTATTTTGATTTTTTTCTCTTGGATTCGATTATACCACCCACAATCGTATTACAACGGCTTTTCTTTGCACAATTCTCTTTTGGCACAATCGATGGCTTCTGATTCGAGTACAACTTTTGGTAATTATGATGGTTTTTGTTTCAATCATGAATTTGTATATGTGTGAATTTTCCCCTACTTTTTGATTTCTTTCGTTATGTCAATTATAATAAACTATTTCTTACTTTTTCTCTACTTTTTCTTACATGTAGTTAATGCTATTGGCAGTGGGATCTTTGTCTTTTGCTTGTATGATGGTGAGACTTTAGCTTATAAGATGGATATTAGTGATTCGTTTGAGAAACTCTTGCTAAAAATACAAAGTCAGTGGAAGAAACTGCACAGAGATAATTTCACAATGCACTACTCGACTCGTGATTTTTCTAATTGTGTTTTGGTTACTGATGATGATTTTAATACTATGGTGTCGTTGGTTTTGTTGTATAATTTAGACCGTTTGACAGTTGAAATATCAAAGAAAGATCCCGTTCGAACTTGCGAGCAGTCAGCCTGTTCGTCTTATAACGAGAATATCTTTTTGACAGATATCGACAATTGATTCGAACTTTTGTGTTCATACTTTATAAATATTTTTCAATTATTCAAAAGCTCGCTCGCAAGAGTATGAGTTCGCATGTAGGTTGGTAAGTTAAACCGAGTCGATCTCAAGGAACATGCAATCGGAATCTCAAATGTTTGTTTAATCACAAAGTAACACGAAAACTTGTACAAATTGGGGTTTTTATTTGTTTTGATTAACTAAGAATTTAAAACGCAATAACATCAATGAAAACTAAGTAACTTCAACTAATTAATCAACTAGAAATTAATACCATGAATCCAATCCAAGTAATCAATCTAGGAAGCATGTACATATCTAGAATGAACAAAACGCAATTATCATAAACAAATGTAAACGGAATCAAATAACTTGAATGAATTAAATAGCATCAAAGCATAGTAAATATTAAATTTCCAATATCCAAACATTAATCAAACTAATTAAGATGAAAGATTACGAATCCAAGTATCAAAAGTAACTAAGGTTTGAAACATAAAATAACTCAAGAATAATAATAAAAGCAACTACTTAATCGCATGAACTAAACTAATAAAACAATTAAAAAGTTTAGAATACTTATTGGAACTAAGAAGTGCAGTAAATCCTCCAGCTATTCCGGAGAAATCGCGTAGATCTTGGCCGAAAATCGAATCACGAACTAAAAATCAGAGCGTGGAACTTGTGACTCTTGAATCTTCGATCTTGATCTTCTATTATGTTATGGGATGTAAAGATGTGTTGTTCTTGATGTCTAAGGACCGAAAATAAGGTTATGGTAGTGATGTGTGCCTCTTGGGACGAATTAAGAGAGGGGTTTATATAGTTTTCCCATGTCTTAGAGCACAAGTTAGGGTTAAAACGCATTTCTGGGCAGGTAAAGGTAAGACTTCGCGGTATGAGTTACCGCTAAAGCTATCATCAATGTCTCTGTTGCTCTCTAACGGTGATGGTAACGGTACAGTTGTAACCGTTAAGTGTATCGTTAATCTCTCAGTCGTTTCCAAACGGTGTAAATAACGGTATAAAGATACCGCTAAAGGTACCGTTATTGTGGTCTGGGAGCTCTCTGTCCATCTTCAGCGGTAATGGTAGCGGTAAGGGTTACCGCTAACTCCCAGATTTTGCTACTTTTTCGCCGGAAAGCTCGATTCTCATCTCTTACTCATTGAACTTCGTCTCTTATGTGCTGAGCTCTTCCAGTTACTTAGTTATAAGATGAAAAACAGAGAGTAATAACCTATTTGCATCAATTTAGATCATAATACGGTAAAATAAGCTGGAAGTATAAAATTACAAAACTAAGCTTAATCTACCCAACTTATACTAAAAACAATAAGAAAAACTAACTAAAATACTAATAAAAATAAGGGCAAATATGCGTTAATCAACAATAATGGTGTTGAAAAAGATTTACTTCCTCTGTTTTGTCCCTCAGATAACAAGACTCTTTTGAAGGATGGTTAGGATAAAGAAATTACTGGTGTTAGTCAGAAATTTGAAGGTGGAGCTACAGAGTTTCGTATTGCATTGCGTAAAATGGCAATTGGTGTCGGCTTTTATTTCAATTGGGGGAAGAATGATTCGAAAAGAGTTTCAGCAACATGCATAAAGAAGGAGAGTACGGGTGTAGTTGGTATGTGTATGCGTCAATGGAGCCTAACAATCGTTATTTTTACGTGAAGTTAATGAACAACGTACATACATATGGTTCATATTTTAGATCTTTGAAACATAACCGTGTGTGTGCAGATTTGGTTTGTAACTTGATTGTAGACCAAGTGCGTAAGAATCCAGAGACTCGGTCGATTGATATTGTAAAGTTATTTTTGCATGAATTTAGTTTGGAAATATCGTATGCCATTGCATTTGATGGTATTGAGAAGGCGAAGAAGTGCATCCATGGTGATGAAAACAAGTCATTCGAAATGTTAAGCAGACACATAAAAGCTATTTTAAAATCGGACTCGGGCTCACATGTTGTTTTGGATGTGAATGCAATATCTTGCAAATTTTGAAAAAATCTTATATCTTTGAAAGGTTGTATTGATAGATTTAACTTTTGTCGTCCATTGTTATTTCTTGATGGAACGTATCTAAGAGGGAAGTTCAAAAGACATTTGCTTGTTGCCACAGGCAAGGATGGTGATAGAGGTAAAGTCCCTACTAAATGTACTACTTATTATATTTTTTGTAATTACAAATGCCTGATCTTATTCATTTTTCATCATATATACATGTTTATACCCTTTGGCATTTGCCGTATTGAATTATGAGAACACTACAAACTGGAAATGGTTTTTGGGAAACCTTAAGAAAATTATTTCGCCATCTCGTATGGTAACTTTTGTTTCAGATAGGAACCTTAGATTACTTGAGGCCATGAGTAAAGTCTTCCCAGGTTTCCCCCATGGTTACTGTTTAAACCATCTGAAGATGAATTTGAAGGACAAATTTAGTGGGAAAAGGGCGAGTAAGGGCTTGTGAAATAAAATCATTTGGCTTCTCATGAATTATGCATATGCCCCCACAGTCGAAGCATATCAACAAAACATGAATGACCTATTAAAAGAAGGTGGACGCACGGCACAAAGTTTTTTTTGAAAATATGGACCCATGACACTAGGGTAATGCGTATTTTGTGGGTCAAAGATATGGAGAGATGAGCTTTAATGCAGCAGAATCATTTAATAATTGGATCCTTCAACCGAGGCATCTCCCAATCACAGCTTTGGTAAACTCAACCAGGGTGAAGATGATGAAATTATTTTTTGGTATGTAACACTTTTCATTCTTTTTTTGATGATTTTTCTTAATTATGTAAAATACTTTTCATATCTAAGCAAAACATATATATCCTATTGATTTAGTTCTAGTCAGATTAGAAATTAATAATTCATTTGTTTAATTTGTTCTTAGGTAGAAGAGGTAGTTGTTAGAATTGGACCGATGTATTCTACCCGTTATATGAGAAGAAGTTGACGATTCTCATTGATAGGGAGGAAATTGATTGTTGTTGGATCGTCTGATTCAATTTATGAAATGCAATGTGTTCCTTCAGTTGTAGTTAATATTTTAGAGCGCAACTTTTCTTGCCGACAGTGGCAAATCACCAGTCTACCATGCCCGCATGCAGTGGCATGCATAATGACTGAATGCAGACCTCTGCATCTTTTTGTTGATGAGTTCTATCATGCACATAGTTACATTCAATGTTTGACCAACTCCAAGCCCATTCGGACCATGCTTTGATTGTCCCACTAGAGTCGAGGAGGCCTCCTAGAAGACCTAGAGTCAATTGTGTAGGGGAGAACACATGCCGAGAGTTATGAAATGTGGTAGATGTGTACATACCGACAATCATAATAAAAAAACATGCATGGGACCTCTTGTTTAGATTTCTCAATCTCTAGTAGACACAAATATCGATCTATTTTTTTTAAAGTTAAATGAAATTTGTACTGACTATAAGCATTTTCTTACTTATATTAATGATTTGTTAGTTGAGGTGATGAATTTATGTGGTTTTTGTTAATATGTTGGTATTTTTTGCCCTACTGGTATGTTTGATCTATTATTTTTTTAGTTAAATGAGATTTGTACTGACTATAAGCATTTATGTGCATTTTTGTTAACGTGTTGGTGTTTTTGCCCTACTGGTATGTTTAGTTATTACATGTTGTTGATTTTGAGTAAGAAATTCACATATTACGTAACCAAGTTTCCTTATATTTTGAAAAAAAAACCTTACGTAATATGTGAATTTCTTATGGAAACACCAATATTTACATTTTGAACAAATTTCTTACTATACGTGTATTGAATCACTAAACACACATACAAATAGGTAATCATAGAAATTTGATGATAGGTTCGAAACCATGCAATTTCAATAATCATGCATATACACTGCATTAAACTTCGCAATTCGCTTTTTTGATCGATATACGATTCAGTAGATTACACTATCACATCTAAGCATTTCTTACTAGATACTTGCCACGTCAAAATGAATACAAATTCACATCAAAGTGTTTCTTACTAAGTCAGTCACATCAAAATAGAAACCAAAATATCCCAAAATAGTTGTTTTATAATTTCTAGCCATTCATTACAATATCCTTCGCAATCTCTGCTTTGAAAACTTGAAAATCATCTTTTGAAAGCTTCTTTGGAATCTTCTCCCTCTACATAATTTGCATCATGTAGTAGCAAACATAAATCGCACAGTCGTTCCTGGGGCATTAAACGATTACCATGAGAATAGTTATATGGAATAATAAGCTAATTAGTATGCAACAATAAACTAGTAATGTTATTTTTAAAGGGAAAAATATTTTTGCAACCTGTACTATAGGCGTTTTTACGCTTTGCAACCTGTACTACATTTTTGCAACCTAGAGCACGAAAAATAAAGCGTGAAAAAAAAGTTTAGGTTGCAAAAGTATAGTACAGGTTGCAATTGACAACGAAAAAAATATAAGGTTGCAAAGCGTGAAAACGCCTATAGTACAGGTTGCAAAAAAGGTTTTTTCCATTTTTAAAACACTTACGTGTCTGCTCCTTGTTGATGGATTTGTCTTACACTCTCGAGTGGTAAGTGAGTAGACTCTTCGTTCTTGCTTAAAATCCCAGCCACATTTGTCTCAATAAGTTCTTTCTGTTAATATAAAAAATAATGGATTGTGTTGTTACTCAATAGTAAGAAAGTAACTGAAACTAACATTATTTTTTAAGTAAAGATTTTTTCATACCATAACTTTTGCGTCTTCACGAAATGCATCTTTTCTATTCTTCCTAGGTTTCATGGAGTTGTAGAACCTAAATTTGTTTGCAAAAATATCATATTCTAAGAGAGTCCAGTGAAGTGGTTTTATTTCTTTGTTGTATCCTGTCGACACGATTGGGAAAAGAACAACTGCATCCTTGACTTCCAATGCATCCGCCACTTGTTTGTAAATGGGTTTGTTGACAGGGTTTTGCTTAACAATAGAAGTCTGCATTTTTTTGGGCAAGAAAATGTTATGATATGATATAATTGAAAATGACAGTAATGTAAGACTAACCAGGTTTTAAGAAAGTACCCAACAATGTGCACGAACTATCACTGCCTTGTCAGCCAAATTACTTATTTTCAACAAATGTTGTGCATAGGCATCAATCACTTAAAAATAATTTAATGAGTCAACAATAAGCATACTTTGTCAATGATAATATACATAACAAAAAATTTAATACTGGAAGATTAAATAGATTAAGACTTTTTTTAACTTACACAATTATTGATGTATTTATATCTAAATATATTCAAGATATTCTCCACAATCACAAGGATGCGATTTTCTTTATTATAGAAAAATGTCTCCCTGTTTGCATATATATATATATATATATATATATATATATATATATATATATATATATATATATATATATATATATATATA